>PXOB01000127.1:0-61870 GCA_003012115.1 Trichothecium sympodiale
TAAAAATATTAAATCTTTATAATTATTTATTATTATAAAAATAAGAAAAATATAAGCTTTACTTTTTAATTAGTAAAAATAATATACTTTAATTATAAAATTAATATATATTTTTTAAAGAATTTCTTTTAAATAAGACTAAATATAATAATTCTTAATAAAAATATAAATTATTAATTAGAAATATAGTATATAATATTAAGTATTTTAAATAAAATACTTAAATAAAAGCTAAAAAAGAATAATAAGCTTATTATAAAATATTATAAAAAGAAATATAAATTTAAAAATATTATAAAAAATAAAATCTATAAAGAAAATAATAATAATAATAATATTTATAAATAATTCTATAAGAATAAGAATATTTATAAAGATATATATAAAAATAGGAATATATAAAAAAATAAGAATTAAAAGTATTATAAAAATAAAATTAGAATTTAATAAAATTATAAAAATAAAAAAAATAATAAAAGTAAATTATTTAATATTAAAAGTAAAACTTTAAAAAATATATAATAAAAGAAATTATAAAAAAATATTAAAATTAAAAGAAAATTAATATAAAGACTTTAAAGATTATTAAAAAGATTAAGAATACTTTATATTTATTTAAATATAAGATCTTAATATTTAAGTATAGTAATATAAAAGGATTTATTAATAATAAAGTAAGAAAGAATAAAAAGATAATTTATATTATAAAATATAATTAATAAAAAGGAAAAAAAGAAAAAAAAGAATAAATCCCTAATTTATTTAATAAATAGAAAGGAGGTATAGAAAAAGTAAAAAGACTAATTAAAATAATATAAGCTTATATATTAAAAATAATATCTTTTTCTTTATTTAAATCTTAATTAAATAAAGAAATAAAATAAGTTTAAATAAGAATATTAATATTCTATAAGAATTATTCTTTATAAAAAGTAAAAAAAGAAATAATATTTCTTTTTTATAAAGAATAATAAAAAGATTAGTTAAATTATTAAAAGCTTTTTACTTAAAGCCTTTATATTTTAATAGTAAGAAAAGAAATATAAATATAAAAAGATTAGCCTTTATATATTTCTTTTTCTTTTTAAATATACTATAATAGCTATAATAAGCTATTAATAATTTAAAAAAAAGCTATTATAAAAATTAAAAGAATTAAGTAAATTAATAATATAAATAGTAATAGTTTAAAAAAGAAAGAAAAGTAAATTTAAAAAATACTTCTAGATAAATATAATACTATAGGGTATTTAATATTTATTTTAATAATTAATATAGTAATATTATAAGCTATTAAATAATAATATAAAGATATATTATAGAAAGGGGAGGGATAATTATAATATACCCTAGGTTATTATATTATTTAAGGTTATATAATAGACTTATTAGGAATACCCTAGGAGTTCTCTATAAGTAGTTATATTTAGGAAGGAACTTAAGCTTTAATTACTATACGAATAGAAACCTACCTTCTTATGCTTACCTAGCTTATCGTACCTTTTACGTGTTATAGCTTCTATACCCCTAGACTTATTAAGGAGGGCTCTTAGTGTAGTAATAAACCCCTATAGCTAGTTTACCAGTGAATTTTTAGGGGTTAGATTGTATGTATATGAATAAATATACTCCGTATAGGCTATCTTGCTTAATATGCGTCTCATTCTGAAACAACCGTTGCTGCTCTGCCGCCGTTGCAGCGCATCCTTGACCGACCCTAGGGTAATCTATCTGCAACTAGGATATCTCTAGTCTTTCGCCA
Source organism: Trichothecium sympodiale (assembly GCA_003012115.1). Classification (NCBI taxonomy): domain Eukaryota; kingdom Fungi; phylum Ascomycota; class Sordariomycetes; order Hypocreales; genus Trichothecium; species Trichothecium sympodiale. Next base: position 1,763 of record PXOB01000127.1, read on the forward strand.
ATCGTTTCCTCTAGCGATCTGGTCGCTGCCGAACGGGGAGCTGGGCTTATCTTGCCCGAAGCTAGACTTGCAGGACCTTTGGCAGGCGTTTTTCGGCGCTGTCCCCTAGCATGCATGTAGTATGCATGCATGTGTGCATGTACCGCATGTACGTACTAGCAGCGGTGCACACATATATTAAGTAGGGGAGATACATACGGAGTACATTAGCCTTGTTTGAACAACGCCTGTGGCAAGAACAGTGACATGGAGCGGATCCTTCTAGTGTACGAGTAAGGATGTGTCGATCCGAGATGGTTTCATGACAACATCACCTAATACTTTTTTTGCCTGCCAGCTATAAACACATGTGGAGGGGGCTCCCATCTCAGATCAGATTTATGTTGTTTCGTACGAAAACGGACCTGGACGAATGGTTCCTTCAGATTAGAATTGACACCGAGCTTCTTCTTGTTCTCCTTTCTTCCCTTTCCTCTTCCAGACAAGTTTCAACTACGTGGTTTTCAGCTCAGCTCGGGAAAAAAAAAAAAGCTGGGGGAGGGCGGACCGATTATCCAAAAAAACGCAAGGCTGCAGTAGCATCATCATCGGAACACTAAAAGAAAAATTGAAATACATGGCATACAGGCTTGGCGAATGCATTCCCCGCGATTGGCTGTACGCGCGCTCGCGCTCTTCAGAGGAGGTGTGTGCAGAGGCAGAGAAGCGGAATATCCTCCGCAAAGGGTGAGGGGGGTGGGTGTGCGTTTTCTTGTGGATATCATGATCAAGTTCTTGTTGTGCGTCTCATGCGTACAAGTACTGTTAAGTAGAGGAGTCATCACTGCTAAAAAAGATTACGTGCCTTGGAGCTGCTGAAGAGGGAGGGAGGGGGGTTGCTACGAAATACTCTGCAGCCAACATGCATAAGGCGCCCCTTACATACTGTAGCCTCCCTCTCCATGTACGTGTGTGTGTGAGTGAGTGGGTGTGTGTGTGCTGCTCGATGGCGTGCTTACTCTGGCACTTCAGCTTGTTTCAAAGTCTTGCAGCATAGAGTATTCCCGTGGACATGTGGCGTTTTCTTTTACCACCTGGCACTTTGTGGCCGATGGGTGAGAGCGCTCGTCAGTCGCATGGGAGGCGCGTCTTCATCAACGCCGTCCACACTCGTGTCATGTCCTTCTACATGTTCTGTAAGTCAACAGACCTACCCCGTCTCATCAAAGCCTAACCGTGAAGCCTGGATTAAAGGGAAGCTTGGCATGAATAAAGATTCGTCCTACTCCGAACCAACGCGTGAAGCGCATCGCCAAGCCCCCCTCTTCACAAGCAGCTTCACAGGGCTATTACCACACACCACCTTCGCAAGCCCGCCTACACTGGGAAATAACGTCCATTCCCGTCGTGTACTCCGTACCTGAGCTGCGTCCACCGGTGCCGAGCAGCAGGACCCGAGCACTTGGGTATCTTCCCGCCGTTGCGGAACCCCAGATCCAGTCCGTTGGTGCTACTACAGCGGCCGCAACACGCATCTCTCTTTTCTCTCAAAGGCTATCCAATGCCATATTCAATCGCTCAAAGGAGTTGGGGGAGATGGGGAGGGGGGAACTGAGCGGCAGGATATTCAAATCTTGAGATTGAAATCCCATCAACCCTCTTTTTTTCGTCGGAAATACATACGGCGATGCGCCGATGAAAGCTGACCGCCCTTTTCTTTCTTTCTTGTAGCTGGCCCCCTTCTCCTTCAGGAAGGGGGGTGACACGATATGCAGACGGGCGGCGAGCCTCGCTCGTACAGCAGATTTTGAAAGGACATAAGATTGTATGGTCCCCCTCCCCCTTCCCCTCCCCCGGAGTACCGAGGAAGCTATTCATTGCCGTTGTTCTTGGTCGAGTGACAAGTTTGTCAGCGTTTCATAATCTTGTCCCACCTCCAGGGCCAGGGTTCAAGGGGAGGGGGAAAGCGGAGGCGGAGGGTGGTAGAGATCTCTGGCGAGGAAACGATGAGAACGTTGAGCACCGCGCGTTGTCCCATCGGTGCCTATCACACGATTCAATAAACTGGCACGGAGTACAAGAGTATTACCAGGTTGTTGATTGTTGAGACGAACCGCACGAAGCAATTCGTCTAGGGCGAACAAGACAGATCTTTGTCAACCCTTCCCCCCTTCCCCTCTCCGGAGCAATGAAACTTGGTGAGACGCGAAAGGGCTGGCAATGATGTTCGGAAAGACACATGTACGTCGGTATCGTGACCCCGACTACTACAAGTAGATGAAAAGAAAAAGAAAAGAAAAAAAAGGCAGCCTTGTGGGACAACATGTCAAGCGGGAAACCCGCAAGGTTCATCATATACAGCTTGATCGCCGCCCAAGTCGACCTCTGGTACATACATTTTATTTCTCGGAGAATACATGTCAAGCGAACATGTTAGACCTTTGACAGGAGGTCTTGTACTCTATCAGGGCTTTCTCGTGAGATGTTGTCGGTTTTTTCTTCCTGACATATCTGTCGTCTTCGCCGCCTTTGCGGACGGAGCATCGTACCGTGGCTTGCTTGCAGGGGGGGGGAAGGTGAGGGGAAGGGGGGGGGGACGCGGCTGCCACAAGGTGACTCGACCTCACAGACCGCGAGTGACATTATGGACTTTCGAGAAGCGGAAGCCACGTCGACGAACCTACGAAATTGAGCTAGCCAAAGCGAGGCGGCGCATAACAGCCACATCTGTCATCCGTCACGGGGAGGGGCTAAAGATGCCCCTCCCCTTCGCAACAATCAACCTATTCAACCTACAACCACTATCCCGGTAATGACCCAACCAGCCTTGGTAGTGCTCCCCGAAAATGCGCCCAACCGTATCGGAGATCCTAGCCCTCTTTTTTTCTTTTTCCGCTGAACCCACCCGTCTAGAATACATACAAAATCGCCCGCAGGCCGTACAGAACAGGTGACGCGCGCATATAAAAATACTTGCGGCGCCAAAATGGGCATCCAACCGCAAGCCTCCGATGTCAAAGAAACCGGGGTACACAAGCACGCACATGCACACACGCACACATACCTTACTCCGTACATAAAGAAGAGTACTTGTAACCTACTTTACTACTCGTGTCGCCCGCCAAGTCGGAACATTTGCCCCTCCTTCTGCTTGATCTCAGATGTGTACTTGTAGGACGGTGGTTTTTTTTTTATTTTATTTCATTTTTACAGTCAGAGACGAATGTCAAGCTAGTCCCTTTCGGTCCGGTCCTAGATGGCCATATGGCGAAGAAACGTTGAGCTCTGTTTCGAGCTGGTACCGGGTGTTGTGTTTGAGGTCAGAGCGGCCCCCCCCCCCCCCCCCTCGGTTATCACGACAGGGACCGCTGCAACGCTTGAAGAGCTCGCATTGCTCACCGGTACGGGTCACATACAGAAAGAAGCCTCTCCGGTAACCTCCGCCACATTTGTCTCATCTTTTTCTACGTGTAAAGTTCCCTATTAGTAGGAACTTTGCTTCCTTGCTAGATGAATATGGAGCCTTGCCAACTGCCGTCCCACGCCCCTTGGATGCCCGGATAAAACTCCTCGATACTTGGCACGACGCACCAGTTCTTATATATCAGCATCGTGTACTATGCATATGTATGATGCATGTATACATGCATCGGACATCTCTCATGACCTCGAAATCACAAAAACTGCCACGGAGATCTTGACAGGTTCAATGCACGCCCCTCCCCGACTTGTACGTATCCCTAACCGCCGTACCCTTACCCACCGCGTGTTTCCAGCCGCGCAAGACCACCCCGTTTCAAGTAACACGGCCGATGCGGGCATTGTGGCATCCACCAAACTCTCGGGCCCTTTGTGAGAAGCGGGAAATGGGTAACGAAATGCCGGGTGAGAAAACATGCTCCGGCAAGGTGTTTGCTGGTGAGTAACAACCTTTTTGGGGGAGGAAGGGAAAGAAGGAAGGAGGAGGGCCGGGGCTAACTTTTTTTATTTTTTATTTTTTTTTAACAGCTGGGCTTTCCTCGGTGTGACCCGTCCGTGTGGGTGTACATTATGTACATGTGCATGTGTGGTATTCCCACTTTCGCTCATGTACCGTTGTTTGCGAAATGTGACCTTGGGAAAATGTGGTTCCCTTGCTTTCCTCTTTCCCATTGTTTTTTGTTTTTTTCCGAAGCATGAACAAGGCAGGCTTGCCCGTTACCTACAAAGTACGGAGTACGGAGCAGTAGGCACGCGCCGCAACAAACAAACAACCGAGTTCATCAGGCTTTCCGCTGCTTTTTGAGGCATGGCGAATAATAAGCACGGGCATTGACGGCGCTATTATTAAGTGACAGGCGGTCGAAAGTGGCCCAATATCACGAAGATCCTATAACAAGTACGGAGTACGGAGTACATTGTACTTGTATACACCCCAGACCCCTGTGCGTACGCCAAGAAATCGAATCAAGCTTTTGACAGCTTTGACAGGAAGGGGGGGGGGGGGAGGGGCGTGGTCGTTTGCTCGCAGCTCGGAAATGAGCTCAAACCAGTTTCTCTCAAAGGACTGCGGAGTACAGAGCAATGGGCTTGCCCTGTGGTTCGGGTTGCACACATATTATCTCGGCCGTGTGAGAGGTCCCCTCCCCCTTCCAGAAGTCGTCATTCCGCCAATTGTGCTCATAGCGTCGATTCGTATAATCCTTTCTTCATGTACTCCGTACTCCGTACCTTTTTCTTTTTTTCTTTTTTCTTTTTTTTTTGGACCAGGGGGGAGGGTTTTGCTGTCAGCGTAAGCGGTTCTTTTTGTCCCTGCAACCTGGTGAGAAACCAGCTCCCGGGACTTCATTTGGCGTAGCGACTCGTCTGTCGTGGCCTAACGACGCTTCTTCAGCGTGATGTTTGGTCGAAATGCATTTGCTGTCCATGATGACGTTTTGGCATTGATCAGTAGGGAAGAATGGGGGGTTGAATTTCCCATCGCGGCATCATGTCTTTAATCGTAATATTTTTCGTTGATTTTTCAATCTCTTTCCATATCAGCTGCCTACGGAATATTACTCCGTACTCGTAGCTGACGATGCATGCTTACAACTACATATGGGAACCCGCCAAATAATACACATCAACGCCAAGGGTTACGGGTCGACTTATGTGTTGTCGCACATTCCATTCGGCGAAATTGTGAAGAGAGCAAAAGGATCTATCATAAACAGCACATGGAACACTGCTGTCAGTGGTCTTGTGATGCCTGCTTTGAAAGGTAAGAGAGAGGGGGGGGAAAAAAAAAAGGGGAGGGGAGGCGTGTGCCGCATGGAACCCCGGCACCTGAGTCGGCAAAGAAGGGGTTTCTTCTTATTCTCTTCCTCAATGGCGGTAACCTTGCGAAGAAGTTGCCTATCGGAAACTAGAAGCGATTTAAACATGTGTGGAGAAGGATATGCAACGGGTTTATCAATCATGAAGGGGTACTCCGTACTCCGTATCCGTATTTGCCGACATGTCACATGTCCCCGTTCAGGGTACTTGTAGTCCGTATATTAACAGCAGAAAAGAAAAAAAAGTAAAAACGAAAAGTAAATAAACGGTAGCGCTGTAATAATCCATGTAGAGATCCAAAATCTCGGTCATACGACCTTCTAAGCTTTAATGGTATTTTTTTTTCGGTATTCCGTACTCCGTACTTTACAATAAACACAAAGGCAAGGCAGAAATGGACTTTTATGGCCCCTCCTGCCGCAACCTGCTTTCCTACTTTGGCGCACAATCACAGGGAACGCCTTATGATAATAAACGAGCGAGGGCCAAACCAACGAGCACTATCACTTCGACACCCTAACTAATACCTTTCAATACTTTAACTTATTATTTATTACTAATTAAGAAAATTAATTCCTACCTAAACTATATATAAATTATTTTTTTTATAACTTTTCAGTATAATAGACTAAGACTTAAAAGTTATATTAATTATAATATATAGGAAATAATTAATATAATATAATTAATTTAAGTTTTTAATTAATTTATAATAGTAATAAATTTAAATACTTATAATTTTAATAAATTATAATTAATTTATAATATAATAATAATAATTAATAGCTTAAAAACCTTTTTTTCCTTTAATATTATTTTTATTAATAATATTAATATATTATTAGTTTTATAATATACTTAAGGTAATAAAGGTTATATAATTATTAAGAAATAAAGTAAGAAGAATTATAAAAGTAAAATTAGCTATATTAATATTTAATACTATATAAGAAATATACTATATAAAAGTATTAAAATAAGTATTAAAGTTAATTATTCTTTTTATATTTATATATATTTTAATAAATTAAGTAATTTATCTTATTTTAATATTAATAAATCTATTTATTTATGTATATTAATTAATTATAATAAAAGCTTAAGTAAGCTATAATTATCTTTATAATAAGTATTTAAAATTAATAAGCTTTTAAGTCTTATTAAATTATATTTAAATAGATTTAATTAAATTATATAAAATATTATATTAATTATTAAAAAATCTTATAAAAACTTTATATTAAATATTATTAATACTTATTACTATTAATAATAATTATAAAACTTAACTTATAGTAGCTTTTTAAATATAAAAGCTTTTATTAAGCTTTTTAAAGAAAAGCTTAATATCTTTACTTATAGTATTAATTATAATAAAAATAATAAACTTAATAATATCTCTTAAACTTTTTAATTTAATATAAATTAATAAAAATATAGCTTATAATTATTACTTATAGATATAATTTATAAAATTAATGATTTTAACTTTTTATTATTTTAAATTATTAATATAATAATATTATAAATAACCTTTAACATAAGCTTTATATTTATTATAAAAGAAGATAAAAGTTTATATACTTAAGTTATATAATAGCTTTATATAGCTATTATAATAATTAGGATTATAATACTATAAGTTATTATTATATACTTTAATTTAATATTAAAAAATAGTTTTTCTATAATCTTTCTATAAGCTTAATAATAATTATACTTTTAATATATTATAAAGAATATTATTTTATATATTAAATATAAATAGAATAATTAATTAAATAATATAATTATTATAAATTATATTACTAAAGATTGCTATATATAATATATTATATATAGAGTAATTTAAATTAAAATATAGTATTAACTTAATAATATTAATATTAATAATTTAATAACTAGCTATATATAACTTCTTATAGAAAATACTAATTAATTATTTATTTATATTATTAAAGAAAATTATTAACTTAATATATTATTTAAAAATAAATTTAAATATAGCTTTAATAGCTTTTATAAAGCTTAAGTTAATATAGTATATATTAAAATTAAAAATAAGTTTAAATAATATTAATAAGCTTTAAAGAAATAGTTTTTAAATTAACTTATTTTTTTAAATTCTTTAAGTATATATATATTTAAATAACTTATTAATTTACTATTTTTATAATTGAAAACTATTAAAATTATAATATTATAATAATTAATTAAATTAAAGCTATTTATATATTATTTAAATTTTATTTTTACTATTACTTTATAAACTTATATTAATTATTATAATAAATATACTTTATAATTAAAGATAGGAAATACTATTATAATAAAAAGTTCTAGCTTAAAGTCTTTTATTATTATTAAATTTAAATAGAATTTAAAATATTAATTATAAAGCTAATTAATTATATTAATTATAAAGCTTTTAATTTATTACTTAAGTAAATAATAATAATAACTTATTTCCTTAAGAATAATAAAATAATAATTAATTATATAAATAGCTTTATAATATAGTAAAAGCTTTTTTATTATTATATATTACTTCTTATATTAATTAATAAATCCTTTTTTTATTTAAAAAACCTTAATAATTATTAATAATTAAAAATATTAATAATTAATTTCTATAACTTTTTATAGCTTTATACTTATATAAGCTTAATTAGAACTTTATAATAATTTAATAATAAGTTAAATAATAAATTATATTTAATTAATAATATGAATTTAATCTTAATTTAATTATAAACCTTTATTAACTTTATAATAAGCTTATTAAAGCTTTTTAATTTAAGACTTTAATTAATTAAATTTAAAATAATTAAGAAATTAAGAAATTATAATAAAGTAATAATAGCTTAACATAGTAAATATAGGCTTTAAGAATACCTTAGAGAATACTAATATTAAATTTATAATTATATAGTTTATAATCTTCTTAAAGGTATTTTATATTATTATTAATAAAGCTATAATTTATTATTATATTTTATAATTAAATAAATTAAATAAAGTTATAATAATAATAATTATAGCCTTTAAGAATATCCTAGGGAATATTAATATTAAATTTATATTTATATAATCTATAGTCTTCTTAAGGGTACCTTATACTATTACTAATAAAGCTATAGTTTATTATTATATTCTATAGTTAAATAAGTTAAATAAAGCTATAATAATAATAATTATAGCTTTTAAAAGTACCTTAAGGAATATTAATATTAAATTTATAATTATTTAATTTATAGTCTTTTTAAAAGTACTTTATACTTTTATTAATAAAGTTATATTTTACTTTTTATAATTAAATAAGCTTATAATAATAATTTTAAATAAAAATTTAAATATAGCTTTTTTAATTTAATCTATAAATACTAATTAATTATAACTTATAGCTTTATATAAAGCTTTAAAGAATATATATATTAAATCCTTATATATTTCTTTTTTAATTTTCTTTAATATTTATAATATAATAATTATTTAACCTTTAGTAATAAATTATTTTTTAATAAGCTAAGCTTAATACTAAAGTAATTTTTTAAAGAATTATAATATTAAAAGTATATTAAGCTACTTTTTAATCTTTTAATAAAATCTCTTAAGATTATTTTTATAATAGCTTTATATAATATCTTTATAATTATTAAAAAAAAAATAGAAAATATTTTTAACTCTATATTTAATAACTTAAGTAATTAATTTATACTTTAATATACTACGATTATAAAAGAAATTTAATATAGATTATAGTAAAAATTATTCTCCTAATCGGTAATAAATAGTATGTTAGGGTATCGAAAGGTATTAGTTAGGGTGTCGAAGTAATAGTGCTCTAAACTAATATACTATCCTGACCAACCTGAGCAAGCAAAGCAAACCACTTTCGGTAGTTGGAGACCCTCTCGTATAAGCTCGTATTTCATTATCCCCCCAACCGAACCCAAGTTCTCTGCACCGGAAGCGAAATCGTGCATGTAATAGGTAGTAATGCGCTCGCGCCGCTCCTCCCACCCAGCCCCAGCTCCATCCAGCCCAGCCCAGGGGCCCCCCCCCCCACGGATCTCGCTGATAGACCGAACTTTGGCCTGGGTTTTCGGGGACAATGGAAGAAGGGGAGGGGCGTGAGATTGGACGTGCCAGGTAATTAATTCATGCAGGGACAGGCGCTAGGGCATGTCAATTCGCGGCAAATTCCTGTGCTTTTGGGCACATTTGACCGAAAACCCCCCCCTGCCTGGCCTGACTGACTGACCTTGCTCGGGTTATCGTATACCGGTAATCGAGGTGATTAATAATGCTGCCACCTTGGAGAGAGAGAGAACAAACAGTGAGGGGTTTTAGATGCGTTTCAATTTTGTGGCAGGGGTTTTCTTTGACCAATTTCCGTGGTCGATGCTCCTCCGTAACAGCTGCAGTCATCGTGAACTCCGTATGTATGCATATTAGACCCGTACTACTAATGCTAGTAGATTTGGTTGTCAAAAACAAAAAGCGGTTAGTGCCGGCGAATAGCCCCTGTTCTCGTACCCCAGAGCGAAACCCGAGAAGCGGCCCATATTACCCTACGATATAACAACAGAACTTGCCTGAATCTTGACTCGATGCACGAGCTGAAGATGAAGAAGAGAAACGCATATAACTGCATAAAATCTTGGTCTTGCGCTTTGGCATGGATAAATCGCCGGTTGTTGCCGATCTTGTAGCGGACTACTTGGTCTTGCAGTGGCTCCTGTCTATTGTGATGGCATTTCACCAACGCAGACCGTGTCTTTGGCAAACAGAGGTAATTCCGTACAAGGACACGGAATAAACAGATTTGAATATGTAGCTGGCTGTCTTGCCCGTGTCTAATGTGAATACGAACACTTCAGCTCAACAGGGCGAAACATGATTCGCGAAACGTAGAACACACATCGGGCATGGGAACACAATACGCCAAGTGAATAGCTTCAGAACCACGTTTCACGTCTCAGAAGACGGCGAGTCCCCTCACCTCAGGGAATTTTTCAATGCAGAGTTCATCCTAGCGAGTATTCGGCAGGCCTGCGAGAAGAAGACCGTTTAATAGGAAATGACCGTTTGAGGAAGTGTGTGGAGAGATTGCGGCAGCCATATGCATGGAACTAAGCTTAACCATGGCCACTTCTGACTCGGGCACGGAGCTTTAAAGGACAACCGGTTTTGCGAGACTGCAGTTGTGTGATTGCTCTGAGATGTAAAGAGCCAGAGCTATAGACGCCGTCGAAGATGCCATTTACACAAGAGATATTGCCGCCACATTGCGATCCAAAAACCCCCGATATACATTCAATCCTACGGTCGATGCGGTTCGGGATTGCCTGACAACTACTTCAGGTCCTTGAGCATCCTTGGAACCTTTGCGACCCCCCGGCAACCAGGACTGGTGAATCACGGCCAGTGCAACGCCCTGATGTGGGCATACGGCCTGCCTGGCCTGGGTCATGGTTTCCCTCTCCAGAGGGTCCCTCTTCTATCCATGGCTTTGAGACTTTTGCGACTGTTTCAGTGCGCCTAGGGAGATCCGTACGATGCAAAGAGGTGCCGCCTTTCCCTCTGATCAAGTTATTCGAGCGAATAAAAGCTACGAACGAGGTCGCAGGATCCTCAGGCAAAACATCCCAGATGCTGACTGGAACGGAAACAAGCAGCAAAGTCGAATGGCTCTTGAACACGCCTTGAATCTTGGTATATTTCGCCATGGCTGGAAAAGCATTCAGCCATTGCTCCCACTTGTGGACATCCAATTCTTGATCGTCTTCGAGAGCGAGCGTGATGAGGACGTGCGGCGAGTCTTCGCTGGGCTCCGGATTGTTCGAGCCTGTGGCCGCTTCGCCATGGCTGTTCTCGGGTGCAATCTTTTGCGAGGGTCCCTTGACCCTGCTGCTGCTACGCTCCTCAGGCTGTGAGTGGCGCTGCGACTTTGGCAACGTTCGGGCGATCTCGATGCTCGGCACCCGATGATTAGACGTCATCATGAAATGAACAGGCGTAGAGCGAGCTTCGAAAAGCTTTCCGTTGATTGCGATTGGGCGCGGATGCTTCAAGCGGGCAAGGATCTCAGCATGGAGCATCGCGGCCGAGAATGTGCGCGCGCGCCACTCCTGGAGCACCTCGATCAGAGCGTTTGTGAACGAGTATCGCCCAGGGTCAGGGGCGATTGAGTCCCAACTCGAAGCTGAGATGGTCTCTGTGATGGTGTTGCCGGTGGGATAGGTGGCGCTGGCAGCTCCTGAACAGCAGTCTAGGAATATCAAGACATCGGATTTCGACCTCTCCAGCAGGGTTTGAATAGCTGACCATCTAGTTCGACGTCAGCATCAGGGGGTTTATCATTAACAACATCATACTATGCAAATATGCTTACTGTAACCATGGTGAAGCTGGATCACGACTTCTTTTCTCCGTGTTAGTAAGGTCTTTGCAAAGTCGCCGACTGATGCCATAGTAGTACTCACGCGCACCATGTGCTCTGCCTCGACTCGTCTATCCTGGCGTGGCCCCCATAGTAGATAAGGAAAAGCGTATCCACGGACTCATGATCCTTGACCATTTGCCCGATTCTGAGCATCAGCTCCAGGTGAGAGTTCTCAGATGGTATCGGGAAAATATCAGTCTGGAAAGCATAGTCTTGTCTTAAGCAACGCTCAAGGTCCTCCAGCTCTGGCAACACGAATAGGTCGTCAGATGCCCAGTGCAGGAAGAGAGCTTGCACTTTGCCATATCTCTGCAAAGGCAGCCCAGTGGTTGGAAAAGCTCTACTGGCAGATTCCTCGAGCGTCTTGGCAAATTGTTCTATATGTTTTGTGTGGAAGCTGGTGCGGCTAACATCATGGGTTGTTGCTGGTCGAGCTTGTCCGTCCACAAAGCTCTGCCAATCAAATAATTATATTAGCAAAAGCTTCTCCGAACGCACACGCGAGACCGACGAACCGTGGCCTCGACCGCTCTTTCGTCATGTCCGCCATCAGCCTGCTGCTGGCGTGAGCGGATGGTTACGTATGGCTGGTAGCGATTCATGACTTTGATTGAAGCAGCCTCGCTCGATGTGGTTTGCTTGTCAGAGAAGAGAATACTTCAGATCCGTTCAGCCCCAACCCAGCCCAATCCTACTCAGCAATGGTAGAGTGTCGCGCGACGACAGGTAATTATTGCCCTCATAGAAAACAGTTTCATCGTAAAGGAGGGAGGAGGCTCAGGTGGCGAGCAAAGGTCCAATTACTAGTCACAAACATGGCGATATTAAATGGGATACGAATGGGTAGTAGGAAAAGGTGGGCAGTGCTCGAGAAACAAAAGCTTTGTGCGAGGGCAAAAAGAAAAAAAAAACATCTCAGGGCAAAAAAAGGACGTCTTTAGTGAGGCCGCCTGAGATGATGGAATTGGACCATTTGTCGGTCCTAAAGAGGGCTTAGCGCTGCCTCAGTGGCTTTGCTGATCCAAGAGCTGCCACATGCGGGAAGGGTCCCCACATTCCGGGAGGTGCCATGTTGTTTGTTGCTAGCGAGCTGTTAATGAGGGACCCCTGATGAGGTCACCGATCTGCTGTCCAGCCCACTCCAAGTACGCGCAGGGGCTCACACGTCAGAGAAGCGGTGCTTCGTACCTCCGTAACATTTCAATCCCTCTCCGCCTTCTTCACACGACAACAACCTTGGCGCCCCCGTGATCCAGGAACCACATCTGGCCACATACCTTGTCCTCGACATATTTTCAACGTAAACGCGAATCCCTCTCATCTCTTTTCTCCTCACATTCATGGTTCTCATAAACTCATAATGCGGGAAAGGGTGACTTTCGTATACCCCAAAGACAGTCAAGGGGACGCGGTGGACCTCGACATCCACGAGTCTGGGCTGCTCGGACCTCAAGCTTTGCTGGCTAGGCAGGATAGGCTCACAATCAGCCTTGCTGAGCTACCAAAGGAGATCAGGGAGGTCCTTAAAGATTTCACCAAGGTTGACATTAGATGGGGGACCTCATCGGTATACGACACACTTGACCCTTTCGCCTCTCGCATTTCTCCCGGCCTCCATGCCGATGCCGAGTCAGGTGGTGAGGGAGGAAAGGTGTTTGAGCCGTAAGTACGAACACAAGGACATGACGTAGTTTCGCAGTTGCTGAAATCCACAGAACGAAACTCTGCCTCCTTCTACAGGCCTTTGGGGATTTCAAATGCTCGTTCCCCGAGGTAGGCGTCGGATGCCCATAATTGCTGACTACGGTTACTAACTCACATAAGAACTGGACCGTAATCAAAGGAGATCAGTCGATGAGCATCTATAACCCTGTCAAAGACCTCGAGAGCTTTATACTGGAAGCGACGAGGCATTGCCCAGAGCTTGACTCCAATTGCATCGCAAGGATCAGGGGCCTTCAGAATGCTGCCAGCATCGACTTTTCCTACGACGGCGTCAGCCAGGCGCTCAAAATCACAGCTCTCTGGCCTCTCAGCGAGCAAAAGGTTGCCGTCCCTGGCTCGGAGCTGCGCAGAACCGAGGTCGGTATCCTGAGCGAAGCCTCCCCCCCGAACATGGATGTGCACAACATCGGCCTGGGTGGTCGCTTGACGATACTGGGTGTGGACAAGAAGGACCCTGAGCCGACCCTCTTCAACTTCCCTTCACGGCACCGACCCAGCAATTCTCATTTTGCGATTGCGTTCCCGGAGCCAACTGGTTTGCACCCGACACTACAGCTCAAGATGAGCAGCAGCGAGGCCCCTCCAGTAGGCGATGACTGTAAGCCGTATGTCTACTTGACCCTGCCAAAGGCCATCTTTGCGGACCGCTACCAGCTGGACGACGACCTTTTCATGGCATCAAAGAACCTATCCAAGCTTCAATATTCAAGCTCGCCCGTGGATCTCGAGGCACCCGCATATACAGTCGGCACCTGGGGCTCAAATCTGCTTGTTGAGCTGGGGCAGCCACCCGCCGATCAGTCGCAGCAGTGGACAGCTGAGATCCCACTTCACCTTCGTTATCTCGAGCCATCTGCCAGCGGCGAGCGCCAAGTCGACCTACCTTACCCTGCCGTCTTTTGGGCCTGCCAGGCCGATGATCAGAGCGAACACGTCAATCCCTTCGACCGCACGAAGCTGGGGTATGACGACCACTTCGGTTCCAACACCATCTTCTGGCACATGAAGCCGCAACCCGAAGCCGGCGATGATACGTGGAGCGCTGTCACGGTGCCAGTGTTGAAGGACGGAGCCTCGCCGTTTGTTGGCATTGGAACAGCGGCCGTCATTGCTGCTGGCTTTGCGTGGGTTCTTTGGAAGCTGGTTGGTGTCTATGGGGCTACCGGCTATGGCGCTTCGTCATCGAAGGCTGCGAATGCTAAAGAGAAGAAGAGTAATTAGGTGTATAACATGATTGACCATTTTATCGTAGTACCATTGTAAACTGTCGCCTTTGTGTAAAGTATAGCAGATGTGGTATTTTTTTTTTTTTTCATTTTTTTCTTCTTTTTGCCCTCATTTCAATAGCCACTTACGGAGTTGCAGCGTTGGGCTCGGGATGCACGTGATCGCCCAGCGCCCCCGGATCCGACGATATCGGTCTTATCCGACGCCGTCAATCGCTCCTTACCAACTGGGGCAGACAAGGCCGGATCACGGCACCTCAGAACGCTCCTTCCCATCCCAAAAATCACGTCCCTTTTGTTTTTATCGTGGAAGGAACTCATCTGCAAAGCTAAAAAGCTCGACGCTGAAACCCCTCCTCCCCCCCGAGTCAGCGCGCTATAGCCGCAAAGGGGCGCGTAGAGGGGAGAGGTGTAAAGGAAAAAGAAAACGGGTTGGTTGCCTCTTGGGCAAGGAGAAACAATGGCGAATACGCCACCGTCTGCCTCGGAGGACCGCATAAGACGGAACGTCGCGTGTGTCAACTGCCGGAACTCCAAAGTGGGTCGCGAGAAACCCGTCATTTATTACTAACTATCATTTTCGATTTTCTTTTTTGTTTCTTGTTTGTCGAGTTATTAATAACCGATCTCTTTTTTTTTTATAGGTCCGCTGTAAGTTTGGGCAGAATGCTGGTGATCCATGTCAGAGGTGTGCCAAGCTGGGGGCGTCATGTGTAGTTGATAAACACCACAAGAGGACCACGAAACGGAGGTGAGATTCATACACATTTCAAGACCCCCCGGAATTTTAAAAACATACACACAACATATGCTGATGTATAAAAAACAAAAAAAAGTAAGCTTGAGCAGCTGGAGGAGGAGCTCAAGTCTATCAAACAGGTAGTAGTTCACCATGGCACCGGCACCACCGACCATGGCGCACATCACCTTCACAGTCCGGCCAAAACACCCTACTCGGCAACTTTGTCTGAGCAACAGCCTCTGCCAGCAATCCCCCAGCACATGCCAGAGCCCTCGACGGCACGATCACCGAGCTCGAGCATCGCTTCGCCACGCGCCATGAGACCGGCAAAAGCCCATCCCTCAACATCTCGAACGCTCAGGAGCACAGTTGTTTCAGGAGAGGATATTGACTATTACTTCGATAAGTGAGTCATCATCATCAGGGCACAACAGATTGTATCCTGTCTTTTTTTCTTTATTTCTTTTTTTTTTCTTCTTCTTTAGTCCACAATGGGCTCACGCAGAGTTTCTCTCTCAAAAGATTCCTAGAATGCTTCCACCAGTATGCTCCTGTGCTACGTCTGAGGGATCCAGACGAATGCTATGAAGCCAACGCTACCCTGTTCTGGACGGTGCTTTACATAGCCTGCCGTCGCTATCGCAAAAGCGAGCATCTCTTCGCCCTGCTCGTCGACTGCCTCTCCAAGGACGTATGGCTCTTGCTGTCGCAACCCGTCTGCAGCATCGAACCCGTTCACGCCATGCTTCTCATCTGCGCGTACCCCTTGCCAACCATACACTTTGCCACCGACTCGTCGTCCATCTTGGCCGGGGTAGCCCTGAACACATGCATGCTTCTGGGCCTGCACACGGGAAAGGGGTCGCATGCCGAGTTTGCCCTCGGGCAGAGACAAAACATGAGTGCCACTGAGCAGGAGGCTTCATGTACCTGGTACATGGCCTGCATCCTAGCGCAAAGGTAAAAAAAAACCTTTCTAATACTCCATCTCCCTCTTTTCGGATAGATGGGTTAACCACCCTACAAGGACGGCATCCAATGCAGGGCAACCGCCACCCTCTATCCAATACAACGATGCACCTTGTCGAAAAGCCCTCGCGTCCCCCGAGTGGGCCGAGTTCATCGGCATGTTCGACCTTCAAAAGTACCTCAACCGCCTTCACACCGCCATGGCCGCTCAAATCACGAGCAGCGGCTACGTAGACGAGTCTGTAGTGTCAGGCTGGGAAGCCGAATTTGATACCCTTAGACCTATACTCGCTTCCAGAGACACAGGTAACGACGAGACCCCCGTTGCCCCTTGTAACATCATGAATATTGACATGCATATATGTATGTATGTATATGCGAGTGTGTGTACTGACGACCAAGGCTAGACATTTCAAGATACATGTTCCTCTCCTCTCGTCTAGAGATACAGTCCTATTACTTTATGCACGCGCCCGCATCCCCCGGCCCAACTTTCGCCCAAAACTCGGCCCGCGCCTTCAACACCTGCTACTCGCTAGTCAGGACTCTCCAAACCCTCGGCTCGACGACGGGCTTCCTCCTCCACGCGCCGCACAACGTCTTCCGCTCAGCCATAGACGCCGCCAACCTCATCCTCTCCACGCTCACGTCCAACGCCCTGCCGCCATGCCTCCCCGCCGCCCCGGACACCATGGCCCAGCAGGCCAAGGACGTCACGGCCGCCTTCTCCGTCAAGGAAGGCGACCTGCCTCATAGAGCCCACGCGCTCCTCGACGCCTACTGGAGCTGGAGAGCCGTGGTGCCGAGGCTGAACTCCCCCGCTCAGGCGTGGCCGAATCGCCTGGCCGCGGGCGTAACCTACGGTTGCTTACAGAGGTTCAATCGCGCCATGACCGAGGCCAAGAAGGCAAGCCAGGCTGTGAACAAGGGTACAGAGGCTCTCCGTAAGTAACACCCGCAACATGTCGGAAAGCAATAGAACGTGGCTGACTCTCTCTCACAGAGAATAATAATACGGGCTCTGATCGATCTGCCTTGAACGCAGAGCAGCAACAAATATCACCGTTTACAATGAACGATCCTTTCCAAGACATTGACTGGTCCATGTTTATGAACGATTTCGGTTGGGGTAGCGACGCCGTGTTCATGGGTTTGCCGACTTGAGACATCACATACATAATAGCGAAGTAACACAATGTTTTTAAATCAACTTTTCTTAATTACATATATTCTTGAAATACTATATGCTACAGGTCCATCCACAAACGCCAACTTTTCTTGACAATTTCATCCTTCATAATCCTGTATTTTATGCACAATATTTGTGCTTAGTCGTAAATGTCCATATCGTCCCTAATGATCTCGTCAACAGCATCATCCTCATCATCATCGTCCATCGCATGGTCTTCGTCATCGATCTCGCTATCTGGATGATTCGGGGGAATCACGATCCTTCCGTCTTGAAGCTCCACGCGAGCAACCTCGCCATCGCGAATGTTGTTACGGAGGATGAGGATAGCAAGCTTGTTCAGCACCTCCTTTTCGATCAAGCGAGCCAAAGGCCGAGCGCCATAAGCTGGCGAGTAGCCCGAGTTGGCCAAGTAATCCTTGGCTTCCTCGGATACAGAAATTGTAACTTTGCGATTGTTGTCTTCCAAACGCTTTTGTATCTCTGCAATGCGCATATCGACCATCTTGCGCACTTCCTTGCGTGAAAGACGGTTGAAAATAACGACTGAGCTGATACGGTTGAGGAATTCCGGTAGGAAATAGTTACGCAGTGCGTTCATGACCATCTCACGAGTTTGAGCGTCAATGCGGTTCGACGTCGACGTTGAGCGTGTGAGGTACTCAGCGCCAAGGTTGGAGGTCATGACAACAATACAGTTCTTGGCGTCGACAACCCTGCCTTGGCCATCGGTGATGCGACCATCATCCATAAGCTGAAGTAGCACAGTGAGAATTTCCTTCGCCGCTTTCTCAACTTCATCGAAAAGTAGGATTGAGAATGGCTTGCGGCGAAGGGCCTCGGTGAGCTGACCGCCAGCATCGTGGCCAACATAGCCTGGAGGAGCGCCAATCATTCGGCTTAGGGCGTGACGTTCTTGATACTCGGACATGTCGAATCGGATCATGGCCTTGGGGTCATCGAAGAGGAATTCCGCCAACGCCTTGGTCAGCAGCGTCTTACCAGTTCCCGAGGGACCGCAGAATAGGAAGCTGGGCGGCTGGTTTGGATTGCTCAGTCCAGAACGTTGAAGACGGATGGCATTGGCCACGGCGGTGACTGCCTCTTTTTGACCAACGACAATCTTCCCAAGGTGCTTCTCCATGTGGATGAGCTTCTCCTTCTCTGTAGTGCGAAGACGGGTGACGGGGATACCTGTCCAGCGGGACACAATCTCGTTAATGTGGTCGGCAGTGACAACGTCGGTAATCATGGCACTGCTGGGATCATCGCTTGTGGCGCTGAGAGCGGCATCGGCAGCCGCCTTGCGCTGCTCAAGTTCCTTGATTCTGGCTTCTTGCTCGGGGATAGCGCCATACTTCAAGTCTGCAGCTTTGGCGTGATCACCGTTGTTCATTGCGTCTTCCAAGCGCTTCTCAAATTCGTCAAGTTTGACCTTGGCGGCATGAATCTCTTCACTGCGCTTGATCTCACTCCTGTACTTTTCTCGGAGGGGCTCAAGCTCCTCCTCGACATTCTTTGCATCCTTCTTGGCCTGCTGCAGTCGTGCCTGGGATGCTTCATCGTGCTCCTTCTCGAGCGCCGCGATCTCAATCATGAGCTGCCTATGCTTGCGCTCGAGGGAATCGATGATTTCGGGCTGAGACTCTCGTGCAACACGTACAGCGGCAGCAGCCTCATCAACAAGATCAATAGCCGAGTCAGGCATACGCCTTTGTGTCAGATATCGCGCAGCAAGGTTGGCAGCGGCAACCAAGGCGCTGTCAAGGATGGTGACGTGGTGGTGACGGTCGTACTTTTCCTTGAGACCTCGAAGAATGGAAATGGTCTCGGGAATAGAGGGTTCCTTGACAAGTACCTGCTGGAAACGACGCTCAAAAGCAGCATCCTTCTCTACATACTTCCTATATTCAGCTAGAGTCGTTGCGCCAATGCAGTGTAGCTGACCCCGAGCAAGCATAGGCTTGAGGAGGTTTGCCGCGTCCATGCCGCCTTCACCTGAAGAGCCGGCACCCATGAGCAAATGAATCTCGTCAACAAAGAGAACTATCATCTCCTTGGCTTGCTCGATCTCTTTCAAGACACCCTTCATTCGCTCCTCGAATTCACCTCGGTACTTGCTGCCGGCAACCAGCGCACCGACATCCAGAGACAGCAGTTTACAGTTCTTGAGGTTGTCAGGGACATCGCGGTTGACAATACGCTGGGCTAGGCCCTCGACGACAGTGGTCTTTCCGACACCTGGATCACCGATGAGCACAGGGTTGTTCTTGGTACGTCGGGACAGAATCCGTATCACTCGTCGGATTTCCTCCTCTCTGCCGATGACAGGGTCGATCTTCTTATCTCTCGCCATGGCAGTCATGTCGATGGTGAATTTGGCAAGGTTCTCGTTTTCGGTCTCGGTGTCTGCGGTTTTACTGTCCACCCGTTTTGTTCCTCTGATTGCCTGGACAGCATCCTGCACAAGCTTGGCCTTGGGAATGTTGGCCTCGCGCAAAGCCGCCTGAATGCTGTTGTCTTCAGACAGAGCTGTGATCAAGTGATCTACACCAATGTAGGAGTCCTTCTGAACCTTTTGCAGCTCCATCGCCTTCCGAAGCACAGCGTGGAATTGCGGTGCCAGTGCGACGTGCTCTGGCGGCGGGTCCTGACTGGGTAGTCGCACCAGACTCTTTTTTAGAGCGCGATCGAATAGCTGCGGATCTCCGTGCGATCGTTCGATAACTTGTCTGAAGAGGGTGGTACCGGGGGCAGGGCCATTTTGCTGGTCCTTGGACTGGTCGGGCGGGGGATCGAGTAGTGAGACTGCGAGGTGTATAGGCACAAGCTGAGAGTGGCCGTACTGCTCAGCCAAAGCCATGGCATCCTCAACGGCCTTCTGCGCCCGGTCTGTGAAGTCCATGCGAGAAGTCATTGTGGTGTATGTGTTCGGTCTATTAGAGACCTGAGTAGTTCGTGTAGTAGTAAAATAAGTCGAGGTAGAGAAAGTTTGCGAGTGCTATGGGTAGCAAATGTGAAGCTGTCGTGGGTTGCTTCAAATGATTGTATTGGTAGAGTATTAGACTTTCACTTCCTGTGAGGTTTGGGTATCAAAGATGTGCAGTGAAGAGAAGAGAAAAAATACAGTTCAAAGAAAAGCCATTACTTCCTTGGAAATATATCTTATGACATGAAGTGGGCCTAGAAACTGCCAGCAAGTTACTCGGATGACCTGGAAGTTGCTAAGAACCTGCCAGAAGCCTCACCAAGCTGCGCGGTAATACTGCGTCATTGGAGGATAATTATTACCTGGTAGGCACCTAAGCTGGGCATCAGCCCACTGGTAGCGGGGCATCAGGCTACGCCTTATCTAATCATCACGTGAGTGATCCGTTTCGGAAAGCAAGAACAGAACTGGGTTGTGGAAAGCGGCTCGGAGGCTGCCGTTAGAAGATCACATGACATCGCGATCTTTGAGAAAGCTTGGGGCAGATTTTCGTAGTGGATAGGCTCGACGTTACATATCCCGACAACTACGCCTGACGATGAATGCGGCCCCGGGCTTCAGGTTAGGCCAATTGGCTGGCCTGCCGAGAATATGCGCTCGCTACGTACACAACCAGCCAAAGGTCCAGCCAAAGGTCAAACCTCCGCCAGAGGGACATGGCGAGAAGATCTGGGTCCATGCCAACAGGCTCAGCGACAATGTGATCTACAGTTTCACGCCTGCAGTCGAGGTAGGGAACACCGGAGGATGTGGTCATACTACCGCATAGGCTAATTCCCTCGACTTAGGGTTTCCATGCTTTGAAACAATTGGCGTTCTCAGGGAAAAAGTCGAAGCCTGCAAAGATTCGAAAAGACCAGTGGTATCCCATGGCCGTCATCAACTTCCCCGCAGGCCAGGGCAACGTCGGCCGTTCCGTTTTCCAAAAACTGCGAGAACTCAAACACCTTCACGAAGTTAGCTGGTCCGAGGACGTCTTCTACCACGATCCCGTCGAATACAACACAAAGCAGAAAGAGAGGGCAGCAGAGAAGCATGCCGGTGGCCAGACATATCAGCTTACGAGACACAGGCGGCATCGCGCCAAGGCCATCAACCGTCAACGGTTGAACTCCATTGCCGATATGGCGGCGGTACTTTCAGGTCAGGGCAAAGGAAATGAGGTCAAGGTTGTGGCCGAGGGCGAGGAGGCAGGAAGTCTGGTGCCTGTGACTGTCAGCTGGGCCAATGATCAGGATAAGGAACACGCCCAACGGTGGACTGGAAATGTCACACATGAGGTATTCGAGGAGCCAGATTACGTCCTCAAGGAACAATGAGACATATGGCTTAGATACGCTCAAATATTTAATGAGGTCGGAAAGCTTACAGTATTTTGACATACCGACGACACATTACAAGCGCGACTTGGAGAGAGGAAGCTCTGAAAAAAGGCACAACAACTGTGCATATACATATTGTACTATAGTGTATGAAAAAAATTACGAAAAAAGAATCTTTCAGGAGACCATATCTAGGTTTGCCCCATGTACGCCGCTTAGCATCGTAAAAATCTATCTATACCTTGATAGAAAACTGCTTGAGATACTCATAATGAGGGATGTTTGCATCAACAGTAGCACGAATCACCTTCTGCGCCTCAGACCCATACTTTTCACTCCACTCCTTATTCTCTGAGTCTACTGTGGGAAATTTCTGCTACGATCAGTAAAAGACATGCCTTTAGTGCAATGAATCAAACATACCTGAGCCTTTGAACGCTGTTTGAGTCCAGAAGTGTGGAGCGCATCATCGTGGAAGCCATTCCATTTGGCGAAATGCTCAGCAGCATATGCCTCGTCCTCGTCATCCCACGCCAGCATACCAGGCTGATAATCAATGCCTGTGCGGTCGCAGAATGCTTTTATTGTACCCTGAGGGTTATCAAGCATATCATCAGCATCAAGCACGGTGAGGTGCTTCTTATCAACAACACCGCTCCTGATCAAGAAATCGAAGAGCCTCACCAACTCCTCATACCCAGCTTCACTAGGCATAAAGTGTGTGAAGTTGGTGATAGCTCTCAGAGGCGGGATGGTGCAGCGCCAGTAAGACGGAATGCTGCGGCGGGGATGGCGGATGAGGAAAGTGAAGTGGAACTTCTTGAGGATGTCGAGCGGGATGTTGGTTGGATTCCCGGGCTCGACGCCGCCGCCAAGAGACGGGGCGATTTGTGTGTCTTGACCGTTGGGCGCAAAGAGGTAATAGGCCATGTCCTTGATGAAAATGCGCTTGCTCTGCGATGTGTGAGCTTCAAGTCCAGTCCGCTCCAACTAACGCGAGCCAGGATATGAGGGACCGATGGTTGTCGAGATAAGAGATGGATATTACAACAAAGACAACATATAGAGACGGTGATGAAAGTGCCCGAAGACGTATTTACGAAAGGGTTGGTTGGTTCAGACAAGGAGCTGTGTAATAGTAGTCATAGCAATGGAAGAGAGACATGGAAATGTGACAGTCACCCGCCTCACTTGAGGTAGGTGTCTAGGCTGGTTGTGACGGCATAGAAATAATTCGAGGAGAGTCGAACCTCTTTCTCGCCCTCCTCTTTGATGAAATCAAGGATGCCCGCATAGCTCTTATCAAAAGAACCAGAGCTCTTGCGGTATTCCTCGTCATCTTCAAAGCGTTCACTCATGAACTCGGGGCCAAAGTAGTAGGCATCGCCAAAAGGCTCATGGACACACTGCAGCGCATCACGGCGGGTCATGAAAACCTGTTTTGAGGGATAAAATGTCAGCCAAGAGCCTTTCTTCGGATTGGAACGCAGCAAGTATATACGTACCCTTTCAAAGGCCGTGGAGATGGCGCGTGGGTGCGTGGCTACAAAGATGGGACGAGGGGCCATTTTGGTGATTGTACTGTAAGCGCGAGAAGTTCTAGTGAGAATAATGAATAGGAATGGGAAAAGAAAAAAAATCTTTTGAACCAAGCCATTGAGAGGATACATATATATACCCTAGCAGCATAAGAGTGCCCCTCGTGAGGGCTAAAAAGTTCAGGGAAAAACTACAGGAAGGGGGGAGGGGGAGAGAGTACGGAAGTTACATGTCACTTTTCACAGTCAGAGTTTGCATTTCATCATATGCAAGATATGCACAAATACATGGAATGCAGGTCATCCCGACAAACTTCAAGCGACGCAGAAGGCAATCTCGGCCCAACGTGACATCACTCGTCTCTTGGCCCGGTTAATCAGGGCCAATTGCGAGGCTTAGCGACGGCCCGAAGATCGAGAAAGCGGGTAATAATGCAGATGGGTGGGAGGGGGTGCTTCGGTGCTTCTATTTCCAGGGTTTTTACCGTGACGCTATCCTCTGCCGTTCATGCGCTGCCCATATTTCCAGAGCCATAACCATCAACATGTTGGGAACTAGCTTATCGATGTTGAGAAGTTGCACCGCGTTCCGCAGGGCTGACTTTAAGTGGTCAATGTCGTTCATAACCGCTAAGCCCGATATTCTTTTTGTGGTACCGACGCAACACTAGTGAACCCTTGGTTCGGCCAGTGGGAACACTAGGAGCTTCTTCACCGGTAGCATGGAATGTCGGGGCTTGGCATTCAGGGCGACCTGCCGATGACCCGATCGTCCTGGACCCTGATCCGTGGGGAGGAAAAGGTTTCGATGATGTGGTATGTCATATTGATCTTAGATACGTAAATCTAAAGCAACTACTATTACTTAACCTAACCTCCCTCCTCCTTACAAGTGAAGTCGACAGCAGGCCGACTAAGGCAAAGCGAAGCGAAGAGCTGTCCTAGGGCGCGGCTTTTTACGGCTATTAAATTATCACGTGATATCTTCCCTAGTTATAGGATATATTCTACTTGAGGCTGCCTTCGTCTGCTTGGAGCTGCTGTCGTCGGCTGCGTAGGCTGCTGTAAGAGTCAGCGTTCTGCTTAGAGCTGCCTTCGCCTGCTTAGAGCTGCCTTCATTTGCTTAACGTTGCTATTAGTTACATAAGCTGCTATTTACTTAAGGCTGCCTTTATTAACTATATAAGCTACTATCTACTTATAGTAATTTTTATTATTTATAAAATATTATTATTAATTATATAAATTATTATAAAAATTAATATTTTATTTAAAATTATTTTTACTTATTTAAATTATTATTATTTATTTAAAATTATAATTATTTATTTAAAATTATTTATAATTATTTAAAAAGGTTTTTTTTTACTTTTAAATTTAAATATTATTAATATAAAGCTAAAAGCTTAACTTATTTAAAAAAAATTAAATATATTTTATTAATTATTATTAAATTAAAGAATTATTAAAAAATATATAATTTAATTATATTATAAAATTAAAATTAAATATTATATTTAAAAAAAAAGAATTTTAATTTTATATTAATTATATTATAAAAAATAAAAATAAAATAAATAATTATATTTATTATATATATATTATTATTATATATATTTTACTATATATATTTATAAGAAACTTAATATTATTAAATATTATTATTAAATTATATTTATTTTATATTTTTAAATTAATTTTATTTATAATATATAAAAAAAATAATATATTAAATAAATATAAAAAAGTAAGTTTTTATTTATATAATAATTAAAGCTTAAGTTCTTTCTTAAATATAATTATTTATAGAAAATTTATAAAGTATTTAAAGGAAAGTTATTATATAATTATAAATAATTTAATAACTTAAAGAATATTATAATTATCTTTTTCTTTTTTATATTATATTTTTATATTATTATTTAATAACTTATAATATTATTATATTAATTATTAAAATAAATATTAAATACTTTATAATATTATATTTATTTATTAATATATTTTAAATCTACTTTTCTTTTTTTTAAATTATTATTATTTATATTATTATTAATTATTATATATATTTAATAGTATATATTTATAGTAATTTTAATAATTATAAAATATTATATTATTATTAAATATATTTTATCTTTAAGCTTTATACTTCCCTTTATCCTTCTTCCTTTATATTATTATATTTACTTATTATTTTTATTTTTTAATTTATATTATCTTAATAGCCTTTAGGATTATTTAATATTACTTTTAAAAAATATTACTTTATATTTATCTTAAAGTTTATACTAAAGCTTATAGTATCCCTTAGCTTATATATAAAGTATAAGCTATATTAATTAAGCTTAATTAATAGTTACTAAAATGCTAATTAATACTAATAGCTAGAGTATTAATAAGGCTTATATTATTATAGCTAGGCTAGGTTAATTATATAGCTTAATAGCTTATAGCTTTCTATAAAGCTTATTAAAGTTAGCTAGGTTAATCTAGCTAATATATTACTTATAAATAATAAGTATTAAGTTAAGTATATTATTAAAAGTAAGGGGCTTTATTATAGCTATTATATATATATATATATATAAAAGAGAAAAAGTATATATACATAAGAATATATATACATAAGAATATATATATATAAGAATATATATATATAAGAATATATATATATAAAAGAAAGAAAGAAAGAATATATATATATAATAAAAGATAAAGATTAAAAAAAGATTATAAGAAGCTTATATAGATTTTATATATATTATAATAATAATATTTAATAATTATTAAAAACTTTAATTTATTAAGTTTTATTTAACTTAATTAATTATTATTAAGTTTAAAAGCTATTTAAATATATATAGTTTAATTATATATTATAAAGTTAAAGCTTTAAATTATATTTAAAGAAAATTAAGCTTCTAGCTTTATACTAATAGTATTAAGATTTAGAAAGAATAGAAAATATTATTATTAATTATTTAATTTTTTAACTATTTATAATAGCTTTTTTTAATTATTAATTAATAAATATAATTATAATAATATTTTTAAAAAGGAAGAAAATACTTAAAAATTAATTTATTTTTATTTATATTATCTTTATTATTATTAATATAATATAATATTATTTATTATTTTTTATTTTTAGATTTTTAATATATATAATATAAAGTTAAAAAGCTGAATCTTTTATAATATAATTAAGCTATATATACTTAAATAGCTTTTAAACTTAATAATAATTAATTAAATTAAATATAACTTAATAAATTAAAGTTTTTAATAATTATTAAAATAAGTATTATTATTATAGTAATTATAAAGCTAAAATAATTTCTTATAGCTCTTTTTTAATCTTTATCCTTTATTATATAAATATAATAATTATAATAAGCTAGCCTTATAGTAATTATAAATAAGTATATATTATAATATTAAATTACTTAAGGAAGGAAAAGTTTAAGTTTATATTAAATTTATTTTAAATCTCCTTTAAATCTTTTTTTCTTATATAATTTATAAAGCTTATATAAATTATAAGCTTAAGCTTTTATATACTTTCTTTTTTATATTTTTACCTTATAGTTTAGTTATTATTGTACTTTTCTAATATAAATTTACTTTATATCTTGATTATTAATAGTAATTATAGAAATAAATATATATTATTTTCTTAATAATAATATAAATTATTAATATAAATTCTTATTATAGCTTTATTAATTTCTTTCTTATTTTTTATTATTAAAAAAACTTTTTCTTATTTTTCTTTTATTCTTTTTATTATTCTTTTTTATTTATTTCTTATTTACTTTATAATTTCTATTTATTAAATTATATATTATTATTATTCTTTATTATCTTATTCCTTACTTATTTTTACTTTATTACT
The DNA here is from genome assembly GCA_003012115.1 of Trichothecium sympodiale. Taxonomy (NCBI): domain Eukaryota; kingdom Fungi; phylum Ascomycota; class Sordariomycetes; order Hypocreales; genus Trichothecium; species Trichothecium sympodiale. Next base: position 29,086 of record PXOB01000127.1, read on the forward strand.
ATAAGTTAGTTATTACTTTTTATTTTCTTTTAATTATATTAATATTTTTAATATTTATTATTATTATATTACTTTTACTTTTTCCTTTAAATATAAAATAAAGTTTCAATCTTTTAAATTATAAAGCTAATAGTATAAATTCTAATTATTTTTATTTTAATATTATTTAATTAATTTATTATTAATAATTTAAGCTATTATATTATTAAATAAAGCTAAAGATATATAAAGTATATTAAAATATATTTATTATATTATTAAAGTAAGTTAATACTAGCTAATTCTTTTACTTTATATTATACTTTATAATTTATATTATTTAAACTATATATTTTAAGTAAAGTAATATTCTTAATATTAAATTAGTTTTTTTTAAAGCTTTTTATAATATTATTTATACTTAATATAAAACTTTCAATATTATTATTATAAACTTATTTTTTATTTATTTTATTTATTATTTTCTTTTTTAATAAGCTTATTTTAATTAACTTTACTTTTATTTTAATTTATTGCTATAGCTAGCTTATATAGTAATAGCTTATTTAAATAACTATAAATGTTATATTTACTTTTTATTATAATATTATTATAAATTATTTATTCTTTTCTTTATATTAATTCTATATTATTAATCTTTTATAATTAAATATATTAAAAATAATTTTATTAAATTAATTAAACTAATTATTATAAATATTATAGTAATTTTATAATAATAATAATTATTTTTATTATATATTTTATTTTTCTTTTTATATTTATTAATTCTTTATATATTTTTCTTATCTTAATTAAAGAATCCCTAGCTTATTTTTATTATTATTATTATTATTATTATTATTATTATTATTATTATTATTATTCTTATTATATTTCCCCTTATATTAGGAACTTATTATATATGTTTTACTATATATACTTATAAGAGTTTTAATAGCATTAAATATTATTATTAAATTATATTTACTTTATATTATTAAATTAGGCTTATCTTTATAATAAAGCCTTATACTTCCTTTTATCTTTCTTTTTTTATAATATAATTTATATCATTTTAACTATTTTTAATATTACTTATTACTATCTTTAGAAAGTATTACTATAAGTAATATTATTAAAGCTTTTTAGCTTTATACTTTAATTAATATAGTTTATATAAGCTTATTAAATTTAATTAAATTACTATTAGCTTATATTATTAAATATTAAATATTACTTTAGCTAATATTTAAGCTTTATTAAGCTTAGTAATTAGATTAATAAAAATAACTTTATAATTATAATTAAATTAAGTTTCTTAAAGAGCTTAATAACTTTAAAGTATTTCTATAATTTATAAAAGATATTATTTAATAAGCTATAGATTTTTCTTTTATAATTAATAATTATAAAGCTAAGGGTATTACTTAATATTAATAATATTATTATTATAATAATAATTATTATTATTATTATAATTATTTTATATAATTAAAAATAAAGATTAAAAGAAAAGCTATAGGAAGCTATACTAACTTTTTATATATTATAATAATAAGACTTAATAAGTTATTAGAAATCTTAATTTATTAAGTTATATTTAATTTAATTAATTATTATTTAATTTTAAAAGCTATTTAAATATATATAATTTAATTATATTATAAAGTTAAAGCTAAGATTATATTTTAAAAGATTAAGCTTTTTAGCTTCATATTTATATATATTAGAAATTCTAGAAAAAGAAAAGAAAATAGTAATTATTATTATTTTTTTTTTATCTTTATCTAACTTTAGTTTTTTATTATTTAAAATTATGAAGACTTTTATTAAAAAATATTATTTAAATAAATTAATTTCCTTTAAAGACTTTTTAAATAATATTTTTTATAAATAAAGTATTTTTATAAATTTAATTTAATTATAATTTATTATTTTCTTGAATATTCCTTTATTATATTTTAAATTTATTTAATATATAAATATTTAAAAGTTCTTTTAGTAATTCCTATTTTAAGTTATTATAGCCTTTTTATTTAATTAAAATTTATTATTTCTTTCTTTTTCTTTATATATTCTTTATTATTAATATTCTTTTTACTTTAAACTCTTTATTTTTTATTTTATAATCTTATATTAATTATATTAAGCTTATTTATATATTAATTTAAGTTTATAATAAATATAAATTATTTATTATTTCTTTATTAAATTAATATTAAATATTAAATATAGATTAAGAATATTTAATATAATTATAAAGGATATTAATATTATTATTACTTTATATTTAATATATAATTAATTTAATTTCTTATTTAATTAATTTATTCTAATATTTTATACTAAAAACTTTATTTTATTTTTTATTTAAAAATATTTTATTAAATACTAAATTATATTTATTATATTTTATTATTATTATTATATAAATATAATTAATAATTATATTAAATTTATTTTATCTTTTAAAATTATATAAAGTTTAAAATATATTTTTTTAAATTAATTATATTTTCCTATATTTTTTTAAAATATAAAATTACTTTTATATTATAATTATATAATAATTTATAAAGATTTATTTTAATTATAAATAATTCTTAATTATTAATTATTATTTACTTATAGCTTATTAGCATTAAGCTAGGTATATTATTTAAGGTTAAGGGTCTAGTTACTACTATCTTATTAATTATAGTTATTATTATAAGTTATAAGTTATAAGTTATAAGTTATAGGTTATAATTATAGTTTTATATATATATATATTTAAGAGTAAAGATTAGAAGGAAGCTATAGGAAGCTATACTATTCTTTATATATATTATAATAATAAGACTTAATAATTTATTAAAAACTTTAATTTATTAAATTATATTAATTAAATTAATTATTATTTAAGTTTAAAAGCTATTTAAATATATATAGCTTAATTATATTATTAAACTAAAGCTTAAGATTAGATTTTAAAAGATTAAGCCTTCTAGCTTTATACTATATATATTAAATTTTCTAAAAAAAAGAAAAGAAAATAATAAATTATTAATTATTATTTAATATACTAAGAAATATTATATTTAATTATATTATAAAAAAGAAATTATATAATATAAAATTACTTATATTTTTTTAATTTATATATTTAATTTTATTATTTATTTAAAGATAATATATTATAAAAAGTAATTATTTAATATTTATTAATTAATAAAGTATTTTTTAAAAATACCTTATTTAATTTAAAAAAGGAAATTATAAAATCTTTATTAATAATCTTAAAATTATTCTATATATACTTTAATTAATATACTTTATATTATTTTTAATTAAATAAATTTTAATAATCTTTTATAATAATTAATAAATCTTATAATTAATTTTAATTTTTAATAAATAAATTAATTATAAAGTTTATAAAGATTTATTCTTAATATTAATTTAAAATAAATATTAATTAAAGTAAACTTTATTTATATTATTATAATATATAATTATAATAATAATAATAATTCCTAATATAATATATTATATTTTTAATATAGTATTTTAATAATAATTATTTTATAATAATTTAAAAGTTATATTTTTCTTTAAATATTTTAAAATAACTAATTTATATATTTATTATATAATAATTATTATAAATAGTTTTTATTTTAATAATTATAAATAGATTTTATATATAAATGCTTTTTATATTAAATTCTTTTTTCTTTTTTTACTTTTAAATCTTAATACTATTAGTATAAAGCTAGAAGCTTAATCTTCTTTAAATATAATTTAAAGCTTTAGCTTTATAATATATAATTAAACTATATATATTTAAATAACTTTTAAACTTAATAATAATTAATTAAATTAAATAAAATTTAATAAATTAAAGTTTTTAATAATTATTAAATATTATTATTATAATATATATAGAATCTTTATAAGCTTTTTATACTTTTCTTCTAATCTTTATCTTTTACTATATATATATATATATAATATATATATATACATACTTTCTCTCTCTCTCTTATATATATATACTTTTATATATATATATATATATATATATATATAATAGCTACTATTTTAATAAAGCCCCTTACTTTTAATAATATACTTAGCTTAGTATTTATTATCTATAAGTAATATATTAATTAAATTAACTTAATTAATTTTAATAAGCTTTATAGAAAGCTATAAGCTACTAAGCTATATAATTAGCTTAGCCTAGCTATAATAATATAAGCTTTATTAATACTCTAGCTATTAGTATTAATTAAATTTAAATATAGCTTTAAGCTATATTTAAATATTAATTAATATTTTAATAATTATTAATTAAGCTTAATTATTATAGCTTATATTTTATATATAAGCTAAAGGATACTATAAGCTTTAATATAAACTTTAATATAAATATAAAGTAATACTTTCTAAAAGTAGTATTAAATAATCTTAAAAGCTATAAAAATAATATAAATTAGGAAATAAAGATAATAAGTAAATATAATAATATAAAGGAAGAAAAATAAAGGATAGGAAGTAAAAGGCTTTACTATAAGAATATAATATACTTAATAATAATTTAATAATTATTAAAACTACTATAAATATACATTATTAAATATATATAATATTTATATATTAAATAAATAATTTATAATTTATTCTTTAATCTTTATTATCTTTAAATATTTCTATATTATATTTCTTATAGCTTTAAGATAAATCTTATAATTTTAATCTTAAGTTATACTTTAATCTTATAATAATTAAAAATATAAATCTAAGAATAATTTTATTTTTTATAATACTTTATTTTAAATTTATTTTTATTTAATATTAATTCTTATTTCTTCTTTTTTTTAAAATATAATATTTTTATATTATTAAATTAATAAAGTTTATATATTCTTATTATAGTACTCTTTAAGTATAGGATTTAAATTATTTTTATATTTTTATTTCTTTTTATTTTATTCTTTCTTTAAGAATATATTTAATTTTCCTACTTATAGGTTAAGTTTATATATTAGATTAAAATTAAAAAAAACTTTTTTTACTTTACTTATTACTTAAAGATTAATTTAAATTTAATTAGATATTTTAAATTTTTATAATCTATAAATATTAAAAATAGTTTTTTTATATTTTAGAATTTTATTAATTATTTTCTTAAATATATTATTATTATTAATAATTCTTTATTATAAATTATATAATTCTTTTTTACTATTATTAATTAAATTAAATAATATATTATAAAATATAAAATATTTTTCTATTATATTAAAAAAATACTTTTTAAATATATTTCTAAAGTTATTTTTAATATTATTTTTCTTAAAAGTCTTATTAAATTAAAATTAAATATAATATAAAAATCTCTTTAAATTTTTTAAAAGTTTTAGCCTTTACTTTATCTTATTAAAATATTATTTTTTTTAATAAATTTATATAATAATTTTATTACTTTTAAGAAATTTAATATAAAATCTTTATAAAAGTTTATAAATTTTAAGAAACTTTAAATACTTTTTACTTTAATTAATATTTCTTACTTTTAAATTACTTTAATTTCTTTTAAATTTATATATATTTTTACTTTTATTATTATAATATAATTAAAATATTAATTTTACATAGAATAAATTTATATTTCTTAAAGTTTAAATAAAGATTAATTATTTATATTTTATTTATATAATTTTTCTTATTATTTAAAATATAAATTAAAATACTAATTAAATAAATTATAGTAAAATCTTTTAATATATTTTTAAAGCTTTATTTATATATTTTTAAAAAGTTATAAAAGTCTTTATTAAATTAAAAAAATATATAAATTATTTAAATAAATTAAATTTAATATAAAAAATTATAAAATACTTTTTACTTTTTATAATCTTTATTTTATAAAAAATAATATAAATATTTAATTTTATAAATTACTTTACTTTAAAAAAGATTATAATATTTCCTTTATTAATAATAAAAAGTATTTATTTTATTTTATTATTTTATTAAAAGCTTAGTAATTTATATAAAATTATAATTTTTTTTAATCTTTTTATTAATAATATAAATATTATTATAAATAAAAAGCTTATTTAAATCTATCCTTTATTTATAAGTTTTATAATTTAATAATAAATTTTAATTAAATAATTTTTTAATATATTATAAAATAATCCTTATAGTAATTTAAATAAGGTTTTATTTAAGGCTTTTTTTAACTTTATATAATAATTTAATATTCTTTAATATAAAAGTAAGCTCTTAGCTTTTTCTTTATTAAAAGCTAATATTAAGTCTTTTAATTTTAATAAATTCTTTTCTTTTAAAGCTTTTTACTTTACTATATTAATTATTATTTATAAAATAAAAGTTATTTTATAAATACTTATCTTAATTAAAGTAATATTTTATTTTCTTTATTTTTATTAATATTAAATAAATTTATTAAATATTAATTTTAAAATCTTTTATATTTTTTTAATTTTATTTTATTATATTTCTTTTTAATTATTAAATTCTTTTTATTTTAATTTATAATTAGTTTTTAATAATATTTAATATAATTTCTTTATATTAAAGCTACAGTCTTCTTAAGATTATATTATAAATTAATCTTAAGATAATATATAAAAAGGTTTTAAAATACTTTCTATTAATATTAATTATTATATAAATTATTAATATTATTTTATATATTTTTTTTCTTTAAAATAATTTCTAAATATTTTTATTTTAATAATTTTATTTACTTTAAATTAAAATATTATATAGTTTATTTATTTATTATTCTATAATAATTATATTTATTATTTATTAATTTATATATTAAAGTATTTAAAAAACTAATAAAACATTAAAATAAAAAATAATATTTTATTTATTTATATTTTTATTTTTTAAATTTCTTTTAAAATACTTTTATTTATTTTTAATATTTAAATATTAATAAATTACCTTATAAATAGTAATAAATATTTAAAAATAAAATATTCTATATCTTATATTATAAATAACTTTTTATTAATTTTTAACCTTTTAAGATTTTATTAATTACTTATTAAGCTTATTAAGAATTAATTTAAATACTTTTTTATTTATCTTTCTTTAATTATTAATTCTTATTTTTTCTTTCTTTTTTAAATACTTTATATTAATATTTATTCTTATAATAATACTATCTTTATTATAATTAACTTAAAGTAATAGCTTTTTTTTTTATTTTTTTAAAACTTTTCTTTAAATTTATAAAACTTAAGTTTTATAATTATATTTTAATAAAAATTAATAACTTAAATATAATTATTATATAGAATTTTCTACTTTAAATTATATATTTTTAGCTTTTTACTTAATATATAATATAATTTCTAAAGTTTAATTTCTTATTAATATTAATTTCTATTTAAATTAAAGAAAGAAAGTAATAAAAGATTTATTTTCTTTTTATTAAATCTTATTTAATTTTATTAAAGTAATTTCTTAATAATAAAAATCTTTAAAAATAATATTAAAATATTTAAAGAAATCTTTTAAATTTAATATAGAATTATTATTATTTAACTTATAATAAATTATTATTTAAGCTTATATTTTATTTAAAAAGTTTTAAAAAATAAATATAAATTATTCCTTATATTTTTTAATAAATACTATATCTTATATAAATTTCTTTTTATATATTATATATTATTTTATTATTATTATAATAATTACTTATTAATAAAAGCTTTTTAATAAGCTATTTAATAATACGTTTTATAAATTCTTTTAATATAAATATAGCTAAGACTTTATTTACTTATATAATAAAAATTTTAAGAATTCTATTTATTTATATATTAAAAACTTATTTATAGAAATAAAAAAATAAAGTTTTTTATTTATTAATATTATAATCTTATTATATTAATAATTTATATTTAATTTATTAATTATATTTTATTAAATATAAATAGCTTTAATAATTTCTATATATTAAGCTTTAAATATAGCTTAAGCTATAGCTTTAATTTTAATTTAAGCTTATATATAGTTTTATATTACTAGGATCTTTTATATTATTTATTATATTATAAAATATATTCCCTTTCCTTTTAAAAAGCTTTCCTTAAAGGTTTAAATTAATATTAATATTTTTTATAAAATAATTTAATTATAATAAGCTAGCTCTATAGTAATTATAAATAAATATATATTATAATATTAAATTACTTAAAGAAAGAAAAGTTTAAGTTTATATTAAGTTTATCTTAAGTCTCCTTTAAGTCTTCTTTTCTTATATAATTTATAAGGCTTGTATAAGCTATAAGCTTAAGCCTTTATAATAATTATAATAACTATAATTATAATTATAATTATAATAATAATACTTACTATAATAATAATATTAATAATATTAAGTAATACCCTTAGCTTTATAGCTATTAACTATAAATAAAAACTCTATAACTTATTAAATAATATCTTCTATAAATTATAAAAATACTTTAAAAGTCTTAAGCTTTTTAATAAGCTTAACTTAATTATAGTTATAAAGCTACTTTTATAATTATTAAATTTAATAAAACTTAAATAGTAGCTAAAATAATACTTAATATTTAATAATAAAAGCTTATAAATAAGCTTATAATAGCTTATTTATATTTAATAAGCTTATATAAATTATATAAATTAAAATATAAAGTTAGAAAGCTTTAATAATATTATTTATAATAATACTTTCTATTATATATATTTTAGAATATATATTTATTGTAATTTTAATAGTTATTAAATATTATTATTAAATATAATATTATATCCTTAAGCTTTATACTTCCTATCCTCTATCTTTCTTCTTTTATATTAATTTTATTATTAATCTAGCTTAATTTATATTCTTTTAATAGTACTTAAGATTATTTAATATTACTTAATTAAATAGCTTAATAGCTTATAGTTATTACTTAGAGAATTTAAAGATAAATATCTTTAAGTATTTAATAATAAATTTATAATTTATTTTTTAAGGTTAAGGCTATTTATTATAAGTTAAAAGTATTATAAAGATAGTAATTATTATATATATAAAAAAGAAAGAGAAAGTATATATATATATAATAAAAATAAAGATTAAAAGAAAATTATAAAAAGCTTATATAGATTTTATATATATTATAATAATATTATTTAATAATTATTAAGAATTTTAATTTATTAAATTTTATTTAATTTAATTAATTATTATTAAAAACTATTTAAATATATATAGTTTAATTATATATTATAAAGCTAAAGCTTTAAATTATATTTTAAAAAGATTAAGCTTCTAGCTTTATATTAATAGTATTAGGATTCTAAAGTAAAAAAGAAAATAAATAATAATACTTTTTAAAGATAATAATAAGTAATATTAAAAGTGTTTAAAATAATATAAATAAAGATATAAATAAAAATAAGTAAAGATAATAAGTAAAGATAATAATATAAAGGAAGAAAGATAAAGGAAAGTATAAGTAAGCTTAATTTAAAAATATAAAATAAATATAATTTAATAATAATACTTAATACTATTAAAACTCTTATAACTATATATAGTAGAATATATATAATAATTATTAAATTATATTTATTTTATATTATTAAATTAATTTTATTTTCATAATTAAGCTTTATTATTAAATATATTTTACTATATATATTTATAAGAGTTTTAATAATATAAAAGAAAAATATTATTATTAAATTATTTATTTATTTATTTATTTTATTTTTAGAAAGTCTAATATATATAATATAAAGTTAAAAAGCTTAGTCTTTTAAAATATAATTTTAAGCTTTAGCTTAATAATATAATTAAGTTATATATATTTAAATAACTTTTAAACTTAAATACTAATTAATTTAATTAATATAATTTAATAAATTAAAGTTTTTAATAAATTATTAAATTTTATTATTATAATATATATAAAGATTAATATAGCTTCTTATAGCTTTCTTTTAATCTTTATTTTTAATTATATATATAAAATAATTATAATTATTATTATTATTATAATAATATAACTTTAATAAGACTTTTTATTTTTAATAATATATTTAGCTTTAAAGGAATAAACTATAAAGAGTAAATTAATAATATTATAATAAATTAATTTAAATAATTATAATATATTATATAAGCTATAAGGTTATATAACTAGCTTTATTTAGCTATAGTAATATAGTTTTTATTATTACTTTACTTATTAATATTAATTAAATTAAAATATAGCCTTAAGTTATACTTAAGTATTAATAAGTATTAAAATAAAAAGTAAATAAGCTTAATTAAAAAAGCTTATATTAAATATATAAATTAAAGCTTAAACCTTAATAACTTTAATTAAATTACTATAATATTACTTTTTAAAAGTAGTATTAAGTAATCCTAAGAGCTATTAAAATAGTTTAAATCAAGTTAAATTAATTATAAAAGTAATAAGAAAAAGTAATAATATTAAAAGATAAAAGATTAAGTATAGGAAGTATAAGCTTTTACTATAAGGATAGGATTAATTTAATAATATAAAATAAATATAATTTAATAATAATATTTAATATTATTAAAACTCTTATAAATATATATAGTAAAATATATATTATAATTATTAAATTATATTTATTTTATATTATTAAATTAATTTTATTTTTATAATAAAGCTTTATATTCTTTCTATTTTATTTTTTATCTTTTATATTATTATCTTTACTTTTATTATTTCTATTTACTATTAATCTTATTTAATTTAAATTATTTTAATAACCCTTAAGATTACTTAATATTACTTTTAGAAAATATTTCTTTATATTTATATTAAAGTTTATATTAAAGCTTATAGTATCCCTTAACTTATATAGAAATATAAGTATTATTAATTAAGCTTAATTACTATTGTATATATTTAATAATATATATTTATAGTAATTTCAATAATTATTAAGTATTATTATTAAGTATATTATATCTTTAAGCTTTATACTTCTTATATAGTTATAATTATAATTATTTTATATATATAAAAGTAAAGGTTAAAAGAAAGCTATAAGAAGCTATATAGGATTTTATATATATTATAATAATAATACTTAATAATTATTAAAAACTTTAATTTATTAAGTTTTATTTAATTTAATTAATTATTATTAAGTTTAAAAGCTATTTAAATATATATAGTTTAATTATATATTATAAAGTTAAAGCTTTAAATTATATTTAAGAAAACTAAGCTTCTAGCTTTATACTAATAGTATTAGGATTTAAAAGTAAAAAAGAAAATTAAACTTAATTACTTTTTACTTAAGTTTATATTAAAATATAAGTATAGCTTAAAGCTGTATTTAAATTAAATTATTATTAATAATTATAATATTAATTAAAGTTATATTATTATAATTAAAGTAAGTTAATTAAATAGCTTAATAGTTTATAATTATTACTTAAATTATTTAAAAATAAAAATCTTTAAGTATTTAATAATATATTTATAATTAGCTTCTTAAAGCTAAAGTATAGAATTAAAAGTTAAAAGTCTTATTATAATAATAATTATTATATAGTATATATATATATATATATATAATTAAAAGTAAAGATTAAAAAAAGCTATAAGAAGCTATATTAATTCTTATATATATTATAATAATAAGATTTAATAATTTATTAAAAACTTTAATTTATTAAATTATATTAATTAAATTAATTATTATTTAAGTTTAAAAGTTATTTAAATATATATAACTTAACTATGTTATTAAGCTAAAGCTTAAAATTATATTATAAAAGATTAAGCTTTCTAGCTTTATACTATATATATTAGATTTTTTAAAAAGAAATAAAAATCTTTTTATTTTATTAAAAAGTCTTTTCTATAAAATATTAAAATTCTTATATAGATTTATTTTATTTTTTATTTAATTAAAAATTAAACAAAAAACTTTTTATTATTTTTTATTTATAAAGCTATATTATTTTAAGTATTTTCTTTACTTTTTCTTATATATTTTTTTTAAATTCTTAAATAAATTAAAGAATTATTTTTTCTCTTTTTATTAATTATATTTTATAATAAATATAATTATATAATTTATACTTATTTATAAAGCTTATTAAAATTAATTTAATTAATTTAATTAATATTTTACTTATAAATTCTTAGCTTTAAGTTAAGTATATTATTAGAAGTTAATATATTTTTAATTACTTTTAAGATAAAGCTTATTAAGCTTTTTTTAATTTATTATATAATAATCTTATTATTATATAATCCTTATTAACCTTAATTAAACTTCTTCTTAAGGACCTTAACTTTAATAGGCTCTAATTAAAATAGTCCGCCTACGGACATCTTGCGACACTTTGCTTCAATCTCCTCAATGAAACGCTGAGGCGTTTCACTAGTAGTAAATAGACGACTGACTTCAACATATTGCCTCTTGAATGCAAGCCAAAGCTTCTTGTCTTCATCTATGTCTGAAGATGGGTCAGGGTAGTAGGGGTCATTCCAGAAAAACGCGTCCACAAGCTTCTTCAATCCGGCGGAATCATCTTCGAATAAAGAGCATCTAAATCTTATTAGTATACACTCTTGAATGCTTCAAGACTTAGGAACGGACTTACTGGTTAAAGTCAATGAGCCAAAGGCCAAGCGCTCGGTGCTGAAAGTCCAACTTATGACGTTCAGCCAAAGCCCTTGCATCCATGCGATACGCTTCTTCTCCGGTGAGGAATTTATGAGGCGAGCTCCCAAGAATGAACTCGACGTCGTTACCATCAACACCGGCCTTCCAGTGAACTATGGCCAATGTCTGGGCCATGATCTGCGCATAGGCAATAGTATCCAGACTCAGCTTCTCCATCTCATTGACGTGAAGCGGAAAGTTCTGCAGATTGAATTTGTCAACCGTGTTTAGGCGGTCCAAGTTGAGTTGTCGACGACCCAGGTAGATTCGAATCAAACAGTTCTTGTTTTCAGGCCTGGCCAATAGCTCTTGCTTTCTGCGTCGAATGTGATGAGGGCAAAGACTGTCGATGATGGCTTCGCGAACTGGCAAGGGGATGGGGAAAACTCGAGTTGAAGTCAAAGCAAAGTTTTGAACGTCGACATGTTGGGGGAACCACAGGCCTTGTTCCTTCCAGAAGGAATGCGTTTCAGGGCCTACCCAGGCGAAGAGCCGTGGAATATCAATATCCTTGGTAAGGGCAGAATCACAGGAGTCGATGGCAGTTAGAACACGGTCGTGCATCTCCCAATCGGAACGGAGTTGCTCGATCTTCTCGCTGGAATTTGGAAGTTTGGCAACTCGATCGGTACCAGTGAGCGCATAAACTGTGCCACACTGGCCTTTGCCAATTTCGCGGTATCTGTGAAGTGCAGGATCCTCAACGGCAGCATTGTTGTGTGCTGCAAGACTTGAAGCTGTCGAGATGTACGACCTAGTCGAAAGCATGCGAGATAGGATCTGCTCGGGTTTCGCAGTGGCGAGCTCTTGATCCGTGATATATTCTCTGGCGTACTGGAATCCGGTGACAGCAAGATCCTTGATTGATTCGGTGATCGAGTATGTTGTGTCGTCTGTGCGGTTGAGAGCGCGTCGATCCATGATGGCAGGGCAAAAAAAACGTGGTATATGCGGAAGAAAGTGATGGGAGTGGAAAAGAATGTGACGGGGAAGGGTAAGAATGTGAAGAATTTATACCAGCGCACAATGGGTGTGCGCCTTGATGGTTGTTATAGAGTTTGGAAAGAACCGTTGGGATGGAAGGAGTCATCTAGGAAGCGTGACTCGATTTATGGCTTGAGTATAAAGGCAGGTAACATTAATAGTATAATTATTAGCCCAGCTGATTTTAAAGCTTATTGCCGTATTTCAGTCGGGAAAGGGTAGTTCTTCCTAATCATATAGCAATATACTTAGTTATGAGGTTAAAAAGGAAGGAGCTCTTGCCTATAGTAGCATTAGTAGCAGCGTAGGAAGGTGAAATAAAGGAAGGTGAAGCAGGTCCTCGAAGAGCCCCCAGATAGGAGGGTAGCCGGCGAAGGCAGCCTCGGGCAGATTGCATCCTCAAGTAGCAGCTTTGCGAACCTTTTACTTGCTACGAAGTGCGTTAGCAACGGATTTGTTTATCTCAACGTATTACGATAATATGGATTACAGCTAATACGAATAAGATGTTTCAGGGCCCAAAAAGCACACGGGCTGTTTTGATCGGATGCCATGACTCGACTTGGTATGTAGGAGGTGGCTTAGAACCCCCCAAGAATATGTATCTTGTGAGCCTCAGCAAGGACTTACAAGCCCGAAATTCGGTGGGCTGAGAATGTGGTAGAATAGAGTTTGCAAGTAGTGCAGTAACTTTACAATGCATGCGATAGGGATTGCCCTCAGGGACCACCTTCACGAAACGTGACGTTGACATTCCCACACAGAAAGAGGGCTTTTTTCCCTTAGGCCGAGCTATGCAAGAGAGCAGCATCAGGACCCATTATGAGATGAGAAAGCATCTCTGTCTATCAGTGTACAGATATTTATATTTATGCAAGCATGCCATCACTTATGTATATCTCTCTCTTTGACTTGTGAAAACTTCGAGGACCCTTGATCATGGAGGGGCTGTGAAGACAGCTACCTAGTATGTCTTTACAGAACTGGACTTGAAACGAAACAAGTGGCGTCACGCACGCCAAAATTGAAACAGGGTCCGCTGAATCTGACTTGAGCGACAGCGCTGTTTACGTAGGTACGACTACAAGTCTACATACGTACCTACAAGTAGCACATCTCCTCGAAGTCCCTCAGGCTGGGGAGATGTGGCGACCCGCTTTTTTAAGCACAACGCCTTCGAGGCTGCCGTCACCTCGACCCTCCACACCAAGAAGCCCCGTCGCCTAACTTACGGAGTACTATGGCGTCGATTCTAGCGGAGGCTGCAGTCAGTCAATAAGCCTTAGGCGCGTTTTTAGAACATAATACAGACCTATTGATATGGCTCGATGAGGTATTGCATCAGCAGCCTGCTGATTGTACCTGTTAGCCTGTGTACTCCGTATGCTGTTGAGCCCGACCGCGAATGTGGTGACGATTTCCAGAAGCTTCGGCGTCGCCAATCGCTGTGCGGTAGCGCTTCACCAGGAAGAAGTTGCTGATACTTTGCATTATTATACATACTATTAGACTATATATAGTAGAGAGACAGTCTACAGTGTAGCTCTTATCCTTGGATTTGCCGAGCACCTCTCACTAACCATAACCCCTGTCTGTTCGCTCTTGACATCTCCGGGGCTTCGAGGAGCTGCAAAGTGGCCTGGCGTACCGCAAGCCCGTAATGTACAGGGTGCGTGCTCAAACGCCGCCTGTTTCAGCTTCTGTTGGCGGCTCACCTATCACTCCGCAGCTGCATGGCGGAGCCTTTAGTGAGGGGTATGGTCTTAGTAGTTGACCCTTTGAATTCGGGCAGTGAACATGAAGATCTCTCAGCAACCCCCAGCGCGTTCACCGGACCCGACTGTTGTTGGTCTTGTCTTCAGAACCCGAAATCAGGGATACTGCCAAGAGCGCAGCAGTAAGAATGACAAAGGGATCGCTGGCATGGAATCTTCCGCTCTGTACTCCGTACTCCGCACCGATCAAACATCGTCAAGGATACCATGAAAAGAAAAATTCACAGGTGACCACTCCAAAGTCAGATAAAATCAATGGCGTGCTCAACTACCAGTAACATCCGATAACGAGCAGTCCCCGAGTTTTAACGTGTCGCACGATGAAAGAGCAACACTTTGCCGTATTATTTTCTCGCTCCTCAAGCCCTAGATTTTCCAACAAAGACTCTGTATCTTCATTGACGAAAACCCCGTGAACCTCGGAATTGGCTGGGAAATTGTCTTGGTAGGCGCCGAGTCCACCAGTGGCAGTGGTTCGGTTAGTGCAAGTGTTTGAAGAATTGTCCGCTGGCCACCGCGTGGCAAGCCTATTCGTAGCCAGTTTCAGAGGCTACAGGCCAAGTAAATTACAGGGGGTCCCTGACGTTTTACTGCACCTCGCACTTAGCGAGCACAGCGACTTTCCTCTTCTGTTCTTACCGCCCCTCAACCGTCGCTCCGTCGTCGTCGGGAGGGCTTCCATTCTTCCATTTTCCCGCCCATCCTTTCCCGTCCCAATCCCTTATTTTCCCTTCGTCATCGCGACAAATTTCAACTACTCCCGACGCTGCTGAGCGTCATTGTCGCTGTCACCATCATTGCAGTTGTTCCCTTAGCCAGCCTGTATGAACACTTCCGAAGGCAATCTGAGTTGAAGGTAGTGGTATCTAACTTTTGGCTGCCTCTCCGTAGGGCACCTTTTTTTTTTTTGTTTCCTAAGCTCCAGCCGGCTGGACTACCGTTATTCCTAATTAGATCGACGCGACAAATAACCGAATTTCCGCGACATTTTTCAGAACTCGACAGACGCGAAAAGAAGCCGGCATAGCACAGAGGAAGGCGATATAATAGCAATAATGGCTATGCTCGCTCCCAAAGCTGCCTTCCCTCAGGCAATCAACACTTCAGGCTTACCACCCAACCCACCAGCTACCACACTTCCTCCAAAGCGAAGGGCGCCGATAATGCCTCCTGTAGAGCAATCTTTCGCAAGTCCGACCGAGTCCGACTTCTCGGATGCTGATGGACCGGACTCTGTCAAGAACTGGGACCAGGAGAGAGTGTGCGAATACCTTCGGAGTGTAAAATGTAGCGAGTACGAGAAGATATTCAGAAATAATCACATCAATGGCGAGAACTTGCTGGAAATGGACAAGGAAGTCCTAAAGGAGATTGGTATCGAAAAGGTTGGCGACCGAGTGCGCCTCTTTCTCGGTATTAAAAAGCTTCGCACAAGAGCGTATGCGAACCAGAAGAAGCGGAATAGGGTAAGATATACCTCGAACCTGTTCATTGGTAGTCGCTGACGATTGTAATGTAACAGGATTCGTTCGGAGCTTTCGATATCCAGATTAAGGCTCCCTCTAGCTCGCCGCGCCCCGCGAACCATCGAGCAAATTCCGGCAACAACAAACGATACTCGCGCCAAATCGATCTTTCGAGTCTTGCTTTCGATAGCATGAAAGCCAACTCAAGGCCAGGCTCTCCGCTACAGAGTAACGATTCCCGGCAAAGGCAACAGAGGTATCCCCAAAACGGTGGCTATCACTCTAGTGCGCCGCCTTCAAGAGGTCAGGGATCTTCCAATGACGGATCAGCCTCTCGTCTGGTAACGTCCCATACCAGGAATAACTCAAGTATGGATGGCTCGCTGATGGCTGCTCTACCGCAGAACCAAGATGTCATCCGGGTTATTTCGACCAATGGTGTTACAAAGGTTGTCAAGATTGCCGACTGCAACACTTGCGAGGACGTGATGAGGGTGACACTTAGGAAATTCACCCTTCGCGAGGACCATGAGCGAAATTACTGCTTCTGGGTTTTGGCAGGCATCGACCCTGACCCTGCTCAATGCCGGCGTTTAGGCGATACGGAGTTGTGGAGGATCATCAAGGACCAGAGGCGGCCAGAAAGGAATCGTCTCATCTTAAGGAGAGTCCCTGCTGGTGAGCCGGGAGATGCGGAGCTTGAACGAGCCGCTGCCATCGCCTTGGAAGAAGAGCAGCAGAAACATAGCAGGGCCCTCGAAGCTGTTGATGAAAGAAGCCAGCGCAAGGTTCAAAAGCTCCTGGGAGAGAAGTGGAACGATCAGCTACAGCAGCCACTTTCACCAATCTCCTTCCAGGACAGAGAACGGAATATCTCAAACACGGTGAGGGACTTGGAGCGTCCTCCTTCCGAGGCATCTCATCATCCTCAGCGACGCAACGTCAGACTTCGACAGTTTGGCGGACTTAGGCCCCCGAGTGAGCTTATTGCTTCCGACCTGACTTCCTATTTCCCGGACCATAAGCGAGAAGATATCGATCGAACTGCCCGACTTTCTATGGCCCGATCCAACCGGCTTAGCAAGGCGAATAGTCGCCTTAGTGTGGCCAGCAACTACAGCTTCGCTTCCAGTGTCCAGGACGCTCCTCCCATTCCAACCATCAACGATTCTTGGTTGCATGGTGGGCATCTGGCAAAAGTTCGCTCTCGTGAATCACAGGCTCGCTTGATGGGATTCAACCGAGACTCTATTGCATCATCCATGCTTGATACGCTTCAAGAAGAATCACCCATCGAGCCTGATCGCAAATCCTACGTGTCTTTCGCCGAAAGTACCTCTGATACAGCCGCTTTGAGCATCACTGATGCTGATGGGCACACAATCCAGACAACGTTCTTTGAGGGTGAGGGCCTAAACAACTCTGGATCTTTCCAAGAGCTCAAGCAAGCGTTGACAGATGATGGCGACGAAGTGGATGCGGACCTGCAGAGCTTCCTTGCAGGCGAATCATGGGATGACAACAAGTGGATGAAGGGCGCCATGATTGGCCAGGGGTCCTTTGGCAGCGTCTACTTGGCTCTTCACGCTATTACCGGCGAGCTTCTAGCAGTCAAACAGGTCGAGACTCCTGCTCCTGGGGCTAATAGCCAAAGCGAGCAGCGGAAGAAGAGCATGATTGACGCACTGAAGCGCGAAATCGGTCTTCTGAGAGACCTTCAGCACGACAACATCGTGCGCTATCTTGGTTGCAGCTCATCTGCAGAGCATCTCAATATTTTCCTCGAGTATGTTCCGGGTGGCTCTGTTCAAACCATGCTCAACTCTTATGGCGCCCTACCTGAGCCTTTGGTAAGGAGCTTCGTACGCCAGATCCTGGCTGGCCTTTCGTACCTTCACGGAAAGGACATTATCCACCGTGACATCAAGGGGGCAAACATCCTGGTTGATAACAAGGGTACGATCAAAATTTCCGATTTCGGCATCTCCAAGAAGCTCGAGGCCTCGAACATCCTCAGCGGAGCCAACAACAACAGGCATCGACCTTCTCTTCAGGGATCCGTTTTCTGGATGGCACCCGAGGTTGTCAAGCAGACTTCCTACACTCGAAAGGCAGACATTTGGTCCCTGGGCTGTTTGGTAGTCGAGATGATGACGGGCACACATCCCTTCCCTGATTGCAGTCAGCTGCAGGCGATTTTCAAGATTGGAGGAGGCAAAGCAGCGCCAACCATCCCCGAGTCGGCGAGCGAGGCAGCCAAGTCTTTCCTCTCTCAAACCTTTGAGATCGATCACACGGCTCGTCCCAGCGCTGACGACCTGATGTTGAGCCCCTTCTTGGTCCCCATCACTTAGGAACAATCGGGCGACGAGATAAGCATGAGGTGGCTGAAAATAGGCACTGCTGCCAACAAGCGGAAAAAGTTCTACTGACGAGGTGGCGAATTACTGTTTACTTTTTTCCTTCTTTTTCTTCGGTGGATGATTTGAAGAAGATGTTTGACGAACTTGGACGATGATAATGATAACTTAGATTCATGAGCGTTTGTTTTCTTCCATAGGAAGAGGCGCATATAGTTGGAGGCGCGCCATTTTACCGCACGCTCCTTTGGGTCACGGATGTATTCTACATGTAATTCTGGGGGGGAGAAAGAGCTGAATTAGCGATGAAGAAAGATTACGATTCTCACATGACTGCTTCCTTTGGTGAAGAAGGCCTCCAATGGCGTTTGGTTCTCCCGCTTCAGTTGTGGCAGTGCAGGCTGTCAGCCGCGGTTGCTGCCGACCCCGAACACACCAGCCTCACCAGCCTCACCACAGCCCATTCCTCCGTTTCATGCTTACAAGTAGACAAGGCTCAAATCTGAGTTTTGTGTATTCCCTCGTAGATAGCCCTGATAATACATCTTCAGGATCGAATATTGAGTCTAGAATGTTGCCACATGACTACAAGTATGACTACAAGTATGACCGCCACAAAAAAGGTCCTCAGGGTTGGGCCTGCCTGCCCAGGCAGAACCTGGTGCAAGCGTCACACACGAGGCAGCAAGCGCACCAGGAAATTGGGCAAGGGCGCACCTGCTGCAAATCAGAAATCAGACCACTGCTGCCTTTGAAATAGATAGGCAGTCCCTACATCGATTCCCACTTGGTGCTATCTATCATCTATGCCAGTTAACCATCATCCACCATAATACAAACTTGCACATCCAAAGTAGACAAATCATCTCATTGATTACCCCCCCTTTTTCCCAGCCTTGAGTCATGGAGACCATCGAGGAAAGCCAGCAGTCGCAAGACTCCGTCATGACGCTCACGGAAGAAAACCGACACGAGATCCTTTACTTTGCATATGGATCCAACCTCTCCACTCGGCAAATGTGTCATCGTTGCCCGTCTTCAACGCCCGTCGGACTGGGCCACCTCGAGGGCTGGCGTTGGCAAATCAACTCCCGCGGGTACGCAAACATTGTCCGAGTCCCCGACGATGCACCAGTCGGCGACGGACCAGGGGACAAGGGGGTCTACGGATTGCTCTACCTGCTCCCGCCGGCGGACGAGGAGCTACTCGACGGCTACGAAGGCGTGCCGAAGGCTTACGAGAAGACCTACCTTGAGGTGCGCTGGGAGAAGAATGACGCTGGCAACCCTGTGGGCGAGATGCAGCGGGCGCTGGTCTACGTTGATGTGAAGAGGACTGAGGAGGGTCTGCCGTGGGAGGAATACGTTGGGAGGCTGGGCAAGGGAATAGATGAGATGGTGGACAACTGGGGGATGGACCGAGCGTACGCAGACTTTATGAGAGAGTCGTTGAAGAAGGGGATGCGCAAGTGATGAATTTCCCCTCTCTTACTTATCATTGGCCAGGCTTTTGGTCATAATATGAGTTTACCTATCAATGCCTGGAGATGGATGTCAGCTTACGTTGTCAGTAATGATAGTCGCTTCAAGATATCATGCTTGTTCACATGTGTGTCAAGGGGGATGACTGGACGCTGCGGGAGATTTAGCACACCAACAAAGGTGTTGCAATGTCGTTCTATATCACTGCCAAAGAGATTGTAAGCTCTTAGGGTGACTTATGCCTCAAGATATTCAAAGAAGGTGTCTCATGTCTTGTGCTGTTGCCCCTGATACGATGAAGCGTGTAGGCCTCGTCCAAGTTGATATCCCGTCAATAGTTTGTGTGGTCTATTCGGGAAGCTCATTTGCATGGACGAGCTGGCGAAATTCTTCAAACAGGGAGTTGACGTTCGAGGTTGCTGTGAGTGTGCCTTGTGATTGGGGGAGGGGGAAGAAAGTCTTCGAGAAATGGCAACTAATGGGCAGTAGTGGGAGAAGCATGAACAGGACGGGCAGAGGGCAGATGGCGTCTCTGCCAATCGTGTTGAAAGGCGTTACAAGCCCAGGTGACGCCCTCACGCCCAATTGTGAGATTACATACGGAATCTTGTTTATATACCATGATATTTAGCACCCATTATCTACCGATGATGTGCTCGTCATTACGTCTAATTTAGCCATTAAGCATAACCCTACTCGCTGTCTTCGCTATCATCGCTATCATCTTCTTCATCGAGATCCTCATCCTCTTCATCCTCTTCCTCTTCCTCCTCGAGGTCCTCGGGCCGGGGTATCATGATAAACGCCTCCAAGCAAGTGACCCTATTCCCCGTGTCGTACGCACCCACCAGCCCGCCAACGTTCTCGACGACACTCTTCTTCCCCCGCGCAGCAGCGCTCAGCTCCTCCTTGCCGATCCGCCACACGCGCACCTGGCCATCGCTGCTGCCGCCCACGACAAAGAGCGTGTTGGCCTCGGCTGCGCTGCGCAGGATGACAAAGTCCTTGATTCGGCTCGTGACGCCGGCTGCCCTGCCGCCTATTGAGGCCACGAGCCGGCATGTGCTGTAGGTTTGGCCCTCGGCGGGCGGGTTGATGTCGGCGTCGGCGGTGGAGAAGAAGAGGATGCGGCCATCCTCGGTGGCCACGGCCAGCAACGTCGTGCCATCTTCTTCGCCGTCGTCTTGCAGAGACAGGTACCGCACCTGATGGACTTTGGTGCGTATCGTGGATGGCATGACCCGGCACCTGGGCACGCTGTCCATGCCGAAGACAACGACGTCCCTGTCAAAAGCCACGGCGAATTGGTCCTCGCCCTCCACGTTCCCCCAGACGACCTTCCTCCCCTCCCCGGTGGAATGCCTCCCCTCGCCGGCCTCCTGCAGCAGCGCTTTGTCAAAGTTGAGCACGCCGGCCTTTTTACCCGTGACGAGGTTCCACAGCCTCATGCTCCTCTCGCCCTTGCTGACGCTGATCATCAGGCGCATGCTGGGGTGCACGGCGAAGTGGTTGACGCCCGAGGGCGTCCCTCCCATGGGCGCCGTGTCGCCGCTCGGCCGGCCCTGGGCCACGGGCACGGGGACCTTGATGGGCTCGAGGAGGGCCCAGTCCCGCGTGCGCATGACGGCAATGGTGGAGTCCTCGCTCGCGGAGAGCATTTTGCTGCGCGAGGGGAAGCAGAGGGCCGAGACGGCGCCGGCGTGGTGGTCAAACGTCCCGAGCTCCCTGTTCTCCTTGTTCTCCAGGATGGGCCGCGGGGTGACGGCCGCGAGGAGGGCGTCCTGGGTCTGGGGTTTCGGCGGGTGCGCTGAGAGGATGTAGCTGTTGATGCGGCCCGAGTTGTCGCCCGAGGCGAGGAGGATCTTCTGCGACTGGCGGGGTAAGGGGGCGGACGGAGGAGAGATGGCGACGGAGCGCATAGCTTTCGTGTGGGCGTGGAATAGGAATGTATCTGCAAAGGATGCTTCTTGGCTTGTGGTGCTGCTGGCATTGTCCTTGTCCTCGTCGTTTGTGGCCTTGTCCTTTTTGCCGCCCTTCTTGTCCTTCTTCTGCTTCTTTGCCTCGGGCTTTGGGGGCTCAATGCTGGCTATCAGGCCGTGAAGAATGCCATCGTAGGTGCCCACCACGATCTGAATCGCCTCGCGGGTATTTGAAGCTACCGCTGCCGCGGCAGAGGGAGCGGCGGCGCGGGGAGCCTTGTTGATGCTGGTCGGAGGGGCGGCGGATTTCTGCTTCTTGGTCGATACGACTTCGACCTCGGCCGCGGGGGCTTGTCTCTTGCGTTTGGCCATTGTGGAATATAGTATTGCGAAAATGTTATTGGTGACGTGAAGAAATGGTAAATTGATCTTGGTGAAGTCGCCGTTGTCCTCGGCAGGCTGGCTGCTGTAAGAAAAAAAAGTTTCGTTATCGGGTTACTGATAAGCTTCTCATGACCCGCCCATGCGCGCGTTTCGTCAGGCAGCCTCCAAGAACCACAGGCATATATGATTGCACCAGAAACTATCTAGGTAAGGAAGATTGTATAAGTAGAAAAAAAAATATGATATGCGCTTTTATATATTCAAGCATGTGCGTCTTTAATATCTATAAGACCCGTCTAATCTATAATGCCGAAAATCATTGCCTAGAACCCTGTCCCGCCTCCTGCTCAATGCCCAGAGCGCTGAGACTCGGATATCGCTGCGTAAAGTCACGGATGTAATTATCTTTCCCTTCGGCGGACATTTCGAGTACAGGCTGTCCAGGCAAGTCAAAGGCGATAAGCTGCTCGTCCGCACTCTGCTGTTTCGTGGGAGAGGTGCTGTTGAGATGATCAGGCTTCTTTGGAGCTGTAGGCTTCACGCCTGTTGGCTTGGGCGGTAGAGGAGGCTTTGCCTCGCGCCCAGACGTCGGAGTTGATACCATGGCTTGAGGTTTCGCGGGTGCGGCAGGCTTACGGCGAGCATCCGGTTGATCACCCGGCCTGCTTGCAGCAGTGGCAGCGTCAGAATATTTACCATAGCCCTCTGCCGTCCTCTGCACACCAACGCCCGACTCCTTCTGCTCATCCAGCAGACTCTGTACTCGGTTCTGTATGCTGACAGCCCGAGGCACTCCGCCAATGCTCTTGGGCAAGCCCATGGAGCTCGTACCTGACGAGGCTCCTGCGGTACGTTTCCGGTACTCGGCCTGCGCGGCCTCGACCCTTCGTTCCTCTTCTTCCAGTTTGAGTCTCTCCATCTCTCGGCGCATCTCTGGACTCATCTGGTCCTCGTCATCGTGGCCGTCATCAGTCCTGCCGTCGATCGCCTCTGATCCAGCAATAGGTGTGAGATCTCGCCAGTCTTGCTCTTTCAAGGGAGAGGGGGTTCTTGCTGGGGGAGGGTTGCCTTCGAATCTCTTGAAAGCATCACCGAACTTGCCGGCCAGTTTATTCTTCCCTCCAGTGAGAGACGACATGCTTGACCGCTTACCCCAGGTCCTATCCGCGTTTCTCGACTCAGAAGTCTCCATACTTCGCAGAAACTCCAGGTCGTTGGACGATCTGCGTTCATTCTCGCCAGTATTCATCTTTGGGGATGGAGCTTGAGGTGAAGGGACAGGCCGGCTCTGGGGCCTGGAAGCCTCCCTTTCGCGTAGATAGTCCAGTGTTGTGTTCTCAAAGTTGTTACTGGAGGGCCGCGAACGGTGCACGTTAAGATTGTCACGTGGAACTACCTCGATAAGATCCGCCTGAGGACGAGCGGCCTCGAGAGAAGGCGTCGAGGTCGAGTTTCGCTCATTAGCAGTCAAAGCCTGCAACGAAGATAATCTTTCCGTAACACTTGCCCGAGTCTCAGGCGGTGGGCTCCTATCATTTGCGCCTCTAGGTTGCGAAGGGAGGCTGGATGACCGAGGTGGGTTGTCACTTGCATGCACATGGCTCGTACGCTCAAAGCTCTTCGTGACCTGCTCGCCAAGCGGTGAATCGGATGTCATCGTTCCAGTCGAGACATATCTTGGGGTATTTTGCGATGAAATAGCCTGAAGCTCAGGGTTATTACTGATAATAGACTGTGCGCGGCTTATCTCTGGCCTCGAAGGCACGGATAATGGCTTATTGCCGGCCTCCGCACGGTATGGGACTTGCCCAGACAGAGCTGAGGTTACGGGTGTGAGTGACTGAGGTCTAGGAGCGGGAGTAGATGAACTAGACGGTGGTGTTGGACGGGAAGATGCAAACGCTTCATCAGCAAGCCGTTCTGCAACCCTGTCCTTGAGATCGCTTTGTCGCTTGGCCTGCGGCGAAGCTGGTGACGAATCAAAGTCGAACTTGCTTCCGTGATCATGGAGGAGGGAGAACTGGTCTAGGCTAGGGAAACGTGAGGAGAACTCATCCATTTCCCCAGTCTTTGCCGCAGCCCTAGAGTCAAGAGCTGCGAATGGATCGCCTCCCGTAACCTTGGGGGAGGGCTTCGCATGCTGAGACTGTTGCGCCGGTTGAGGTGAAGGGGCTACCCTGCCCCTCCTCATAGGCACCACGTCCGGGATGCTCTGTTTCTGCTCGACGGGCGGTGACCAGACAGCACCCACAGCCGCTTTGGGTTCAGATCGCGGCTCCCGAGGCAGAGCTGTTTCCTTTTCAGATCTAGAGTCTGCCTGCGATCGGCCGGAGTATATATCGTGGACGGGGACTTCGCGCCCCTGCATGGAGCAAGCCTCTTTCAAGACTTGGTATATGTTCGGTCGAGAGTCGAGGTTTTCTTTCAACATGGAGCCTAGAATTCTGTGCGTCAGCGACGGTTGATGACAAGAACTGTGTGTCGGGTAACTGACTGATCAGGCGCTGCAGCCTGTTTGAGAAGGGCGGGTAGCTTGGAAACTTGTAGCTGGCGTTCAAGATCGCCAGCTGCCCCTGGTCCTCGAAAGGGGTTGTGTAGTAGCAGAGCTTGTACAGAAGAACACCGAGTGCCCAGATGTCCGCCTTTTCATTCAAGGGCTGCTTTCGGTATACGTCAATCATCTCAGGACTTCGATACTGCAGCGTCGTATGCTTCTGAATATCCTCGTCCATCAAACGACACTCGATGACGGTCGTAGGTGCAGGCTTCGGGGGGGAAGCAGAACCAAAGTCGCAGAGCTTGAACCGCTTGGCTGAGCCCCGTTTCGTGATCAAGACGTTCTCGACTTTGAGATCGCGATGCAACAACGGCGGCTTGAGATAATGCATACAGGCAACGCCCTCGGCAATGTCGCTGAAGATGTTGATAATTTCGGGCTCGGTTAGACGGTGCTGTAGGCGAGTATTCATGAAGTCAATCAGTCCTCCTCCGTTGCAATACTCCATGAGCAGGAACACTTCGTATCCGCCGCCACGCATCTCCGAAGCATGAGAGTCAATATAAATGACGATGGGTTTATGGCCTTTCAACCGCTTCATCGTCTCGACCTCGGTGCGCATACCCCGCAGACTCTCCTTGTCCGGCACGGCAACTCTCTTCAGGACTGCCTGGTCTGTCCCATCGACCGGTTTAGGGAGCTTGACAAGGTAAACGTGCGCAAAACCTCCCTCTGACAGATACTTCTGGATCACAACACGGTGGCTGCCAACCTGGATCTTGGTGCCAGGAGCAAATGTACCGGCGGGTGCTGCGCCAGGGGCTGCCATGGGGACGCCGCCGCCAGCGCCGTATGCCGCCTGGTGATGCATCTGCCCTCCATATGAAGCCATCGTCCACGGCGGTTTATCGGGGGAAAGAAGGTATGTCGAAAAAAGGAGAGAGAGTTGTAAAAAACGTCGCGGTCGGGGTGACGTAGGGTCTGGCTTGGACGAGGCGGTCTCGCCAAGAGGACGGGGGACCCCGTGCGTAGGAGGTGGTCACTTGGGGGGGTTCGAGCGCAAACGCTGGGAATATCAAAAGGAGGAAGCAGCAACAAAAAAAAAAGTCAAGACATCTGGCGGTGGACTCGCTTATAGACGTTCGTCGGGAAGAAACGCGCGGTTTTGATTCGATTCAGGAAAGCCACATGGTTCGAGATTGGCGGGCCGGACCAATGTCAGGTACGGAATACAGGTCAGTACTTGTAAATCAACCAAAAGGTACGGAAGTAATGCGCAATGTTAATAGCACTACTTGTACGGGGTGCGCTGGCAGGGATCCAGTTTTGGAAGAAGGACGTTCGGATTGGCTTTTGCCGAATGGCGGAGTGCCAGAGTGCTCAGCCTCAATTGGCTGCCCCACGAAACGACACAACGGGTGGGAAAAGACCCCGGATTGCCAGACCGTGCCTGTGGCGTTGACTAACTTTGCGGAATAACTCCGGCTAATTGATAGCTATCTCTTCAGAATGCGCAATGCAGTGGAAAAATGATAGTAGATTGATGATGATGATGATAGGACAGCAGCCTCGTTTAAACAAACTTTCCTTTCCCGTATTTTTAATCGAGATCTAAGCATCCAACATGTTCCGCGAGGAATGTTAATAGGACTTGAAGACTTTTTTTTTTTTTTTTTTTTTCAGGTCAACAGCCCTGCAATCATTCTGCCTGTGTTGTTAATAATGCGCGTCCAGGCAACCCTTCAGGCTCGAGCCCGCTTACCCTTGACTAGTTGCTTCGTTACTTTTCGACATGAGGACAGATGGCAATTCAAGCATTCAAAAGTACAAGATCTCATAGGATGGGCTAGGAGTTGGTAGACTTTTGGGTTCTTGTGGTGTAAATTG
This sequence comes from Trichothecium sympodiale, assembly GCA_003012115.1. NCBI lineage: Eukaryota > Fungi > Ascomycota > Sordariomycetes > Hypocreales > Trichothecium > Trichothecium sympodiale. Next base: position 56,539 of record PXOB01000127.1, read on the forward strand.
TCGAGGTTGTCTGGTTGGTGATGGTGGGACGACATGCGCCGCATAGTGATATTGGGATTGGGATAGATAAGACAAAAAGACAAGAGCTAGTCCTACACTTCCCTGGAGTCAAATTCTGATAGAACTAGTTTCTCCTAAATAACATTGTGAGAATTTACGTATCAGGCAAATGTGCCCTTGATCCTGAAGTTGGCTAGAGAATTAGGTCTTGGTGAATGACGAAGAGGGAATCCGGTCCGTTCCGAGAGCTTGTGTGGCATTATGGAATAAGCACTACAAAGACAGAGAGTAAATTTGCTTTGTCATAGATCAGTCCCGTGACATGACCTCATCTTCTTCTCATGCAGTATATAGTGACGTGACAGTAGAACAAACAGCCACCATGCCGTCTGACGTGCCATACGCCGCTGGATCTAACACTAGCCGGGGAAGCATGGCATGCAGAACACCTTGGGGCAATGACTGCATAAAGATGATCGATATTTACCGAGTGATACCGCGCCCAGGCTAAAAAAGAATCATACATATACTCCGTATTGCGTCACGATGCAGAGGCTCTCCCTTGCCCACTCCGCACTGCATTACAGATGGAAAGCAGATGGTTAAAGATCCTCACCACCCACAACCCCCCCTTTCCTTTGGTATTGTATCAGATGCCAGTGTTACGCAGCTAGAGGTCATGTTTATCAATGATTTCTGATCTGTTTTTAAATGCGCGCAGTCACTTGATCCAGAGCAAGGGTGGCCCCCTATTGTTTACAACAGGTATATATCGGCTTAATTCTCCGTCGCATACAAGTATTCCAGCTGAGCAGCCAATCTATGAAGTATTCCCATACTTTACTCCGTAGATGAGAAGAAAAAGGCTACAAGTGAATTTATTTCCACTTGAACTTGAATAACGGATAAATGGATTGGAGGTTTGGTTTCAAGAGAAGAATCGCTAATATTAAAAATGGTGAGAGATCGCAATGGAGACCCTTGACGAATCATGACGATGAAAAAAAAATCCACCCATGGACTCGAACTACAAATTCATGCATAAACCAAACTTAACTCGCAGCTCAGAGAGACAGAATCGCAGGCCAATTGCTAGGTGTGTAGTATATCGCGAGGTGTTATCATGTTAAAAAGACCTCAAGATTGCCAGATCCAGATACCGACTTCAAGCAAGCAGCTCGGTCTCCAACTCTGGCCAACTTTATGGTCATTTCTCGGGGGGTTTTTTTTTTTGCCCTCTGAAGAAAACTAATATCGGGCCTTGGCAAGGCGGTGTCAAGACCCCTGGTTTGCATACTTATTTTTGTCATCCTCCTGCAAGTTGTTCCCGCGAAGCCCGACGCCAAGGCTTTTTCTTCAATTGTCCGGCGACCCGGGAAATGGGGACCAAAGCATTTGGAGAAGGAAGTCGAGGGGCGACAAAAAAGAAAAATAGGGGCGTAAGATGAAAGCGGGAATTCATTTGGGAAAGCACAACTATCGTGAGGTGCGACGCGGGTTTCTAGAAGCGGAGCCTTGACCAGGGGACGAACCAGGCATTTCAACGCGCTTGGGACTTAATCATTAGCTATGGAGGATTTCGTCTTTTCGTCGTGGAATGCCTCTCTGACCGACAACCCCCCTTTCTCACCAAAAAAAAGAAGAAGAAATAACACTCTGGAGTATCAATCACACGGCGGCGATAACTCACTCACACACCACCTCTCTCTCTCCACCATCTGCATCATTACTTTCGCTCATCGTCGGGGAAGTGGGATTTCCAAACTCTAGGTAGTTGCAAACCTCCTAAACGGATTTGCTTATATCTATCCCGGGTCTCACACACACATAGCTTACAGTCCGCGTCGCAATCATTCACACTCGTCGTCGTTTCCAATTTTGGTCTCTTGCTCTCTTCATCTACTTAACTTTTTGTCTCATCCCGGGAGAAGCTGAGAAAGGATTTGAAAAACTGTTTTATATCTATGGACGCGCCCCCACGCAACACGCTGCACTCATCTCACCATGAGGACGACGTGGATAGTTCCGACACCAGTGACGGGGATATTGGCTTCCAGAACGACGACGGTTACACCTCCGGCGCGTCCGGGGTGAGCTACGGCCACGGCTCCGTTCACGGTTCCCGGCGCGGCGGCGGCCTCGCTGAGCGTCTCCGTGAAAAATGGCAGGGTATGTCCTTCCCACCACCTCCCCCGACACGTGTATACCAACTCTACATACAAGTAGACAAGGTCATCGTGAGCGTGAACATTCCTTATTGACGCTCTGGTTTTTTCTTCTTTCTTTTTGCTGTTTAGCCTTGTCTAGTAGGGTCCTCTGGGGCTTCCTCCCTGCTACCTCGAGTAGCTACCAAGAGCTCAACTTGGAGGGTTATGAGTCAGAAAAGGAACCCACGAGCATCCGCGGTATTCTCCGCTCCATGCTGCTCTCCTCCTGGCTGAATGCCTTGCTGGTCTTTGTGCCGTTTGGGTTCGTGACCTACCTCCTCCAGGCGTCGCCCGTGCTCGTCTTCTTCACCAACTCCATGGCCATCGTCCCCCTGTCGGCATTGTTGACGGACGCCACGGAGCGGATTGCTCAGGATGCCGGTGATGGCGTTGGTGCCATGTTGAACATCAGCTTGGGCAACCTCGTTGAGCTGATTCTATTGTAAGTTTGGTGGCTCGCTGCTGAAAGGTAACATGTGAGAGACCAAGTGCTAATAACTTTCGTATAGCATGTAAGTGTGCTTGCTTGCAAGGCATGGGAAGGTATGCCTCATGATTCCTCAGGCTAAGATTGTAATGCAGCGTCGCCTTGAAGAACGATCATATCCGAATCGTCCAGGCATCCATCCTCGGATCTATACTCGTTAATATTCTCTTAATCTTGGGCTCGGCGTTGCTGGCTTGCAGCGTCTTCGACGTCAAGACGGTCTATAGCACGGCAGGCACCCAGCTACTGGGTTGTCTTCTCTTCGTCTCCGTCTTCACTTTCCTCATGCCGGTATGTTCATGTTCCGGCCCCTAGTCTCTCAGACAATGCGCATCTGACCACACTCTCTCTTCAGACGGCATTTGATTATACGTTCAAGGACACCAAGGACTCGGAGTCGGCCATTTCCCAGATGAGCCGCATTTCTGCCCTCATGGTGTTGGCCATCTACATCCTGTACTTTGTACATGAGCTCAAGCCTCGCCATAGCCATGGCGACGGCGCGTCGATGCACGAAGCATCCGACGTCGAAAGCCAACTCATGGACGATATCATCCCGCAGCCGCAGCCTGCACCCTCCCACAGCCAGCAGTCGCTCAGTCTGCCGCCCAGGACCATCCGTTTCGCCAACAACGAAGGTGCAAACGACTCTGCTGCTCGCCCCCCGATGTCTAAGCGAACCGTTTCGACGGATCAAGCAGACCTGAGGAGGGTGGATGACACACACGGCGTTGCGCCCTCGGAGGAGCGCGGTCGACCGAGCGCAGAGTTCCCGAGGGCTCCCCTCCGCTCGGCGTATCAGCGCAGCCGATCGCATTCTGGTTCGGCGATGCCGTTGGGCAGAGACTCGCCCATGGCTTCTGGTGGAAGAAGGGTTATTGTGCGATCCGCCGTGCCGACCCTTCATCTCATGCGTACCAGTTTTGACGAGCTGCGGCCCCCTAGCCTCAACCCCCCGGAACCACCACCAAGCTCCCGCCGCTCCTCCAATGTGGCTGCGAACCGCATCGTCTCCATCGCCATGCTCATCATCACGTCCATGATCATGTCCATCTGCGCCGAGTTCCTCGTCAGCACCATCGACGAGGTCACACACGCGGGGCACCTCTCTGAATCGCTCATCGGTCTCATCATTCTCCCCATCGTCGGCAACATGGCCGAGTACGTCACCGTCGTGACCGTCGCCGTCAAGGGCAAGCTGGACCTAGCCATTGCCGTCTCCGTCGGCTCCTCGATCCAGATCGCGCTGTGCGTCACGCCCTTGACCGTGCTGGCTGGCTGGCTCATGGACAAGGATCTGGTCTTGACGTTTACCTTTTTCGAGATGGCCACCCTCATCGGCACAGTGCTGCTCGTGAACCTCGTCATCCTGAGCGAGGGCGGGGGCGGGTCGAAATCCACGAGCAGCGCGCTGAGGGGCGGGCTTATCTGTGGCTGCTATGCCATTATCACGTGAGTTTCTCTTACCTTAGGTAATCTTGAAACCCGTACTGACTTGAAGATTAGCATCGGTGCTTACCTCTCTCCTGAACAGTAGTAGTATTATACTTACATATACTACTACACGTAATAGTAGTGGTTAATCGTGTTACAGATCATGGACCTTCTCCTCCTTTTTGCTCGGTCTATTTGAACTACCTATTGTCACTCACATCCTTCTCATTGCATTTATACATCGGATTTTATTTGGGGCTTTCAAACGGCCTATGCATTATGCCACTTATTTTAGCGACACGCGACACATGCCCTGTCTGATTATCATCACATCACACACACATCTACAGTTAATATTGCATACATACATACATACATACAAACAAACATTTACTGTTCTACATCTGTCTTTGGCTCATGCAAAGGGCTCTCTGCTCATGCTTTGCGCAAAATCGATGCCGTCTTTTCTGAAATCATCTACAAGTACCTCGACCCTGAGCCGCGTTGCGTTTGAGCACCTTATTGAAAGGCTTTGCCGCGGTCCATCGCGGCCAGTCAGGCGGACCGTTGGACGCTGCATCGCCCCGAACCACGTTCGGATCTTGCCAGTAGATAAAATTGATGTACGATCTCCCGATGCTTTCGCTCAGGTCCCTATGGCGCTGATACACTGGCACGGGCCTCAAGGTCCCGGTGATGGTCTAGAAGCTGTACACGTCCTTGACAAAGTGCTGCACGCTATCGGCCTCGGACGCGTCCCACGGCCTCGTCGAGAAGCGTTACGAGTATACGAACCTGACCTGCGCGGTTAGTAGTCTTGGCATAGTTTGCGGCGACCGACGATCATGACCACGTCTCCATAGAAGGCGCACGAGCGACGCCATTGAAGCCCGCTTGGGACATCCCAGCGAGGCCCATGACGGACCAAGTATGTCTACCAACTGCGGCAGAAATGGGTTGGAACATCGGATTGTAGATCATCCGGTGGCATTGTCTTTTCACCGATCAGGTGGTGGCGGTCAGTGTGAGACAAGCCATTCCGCTGGCACAACTGCCGGCACGGCACGGCACGGCTTGCCACATTTTGACAGCTGAAAGGGTCAACAAAAGAACTTTGATGTAGGAAGCCTGCGCAGAAATTGACAGCTTCTTTGGCTTTTCTTTTCTTTTCTTTTCTTTTCTTTTCTTTGCTCTACTTGTCTTT
>PXOB01000128.1:0-15277 GCA_003012115.1 Trichothecium sympodiale
GAGAGGAGGTGGAGGAGGAGGATTGGGAGCAGGAGCGGGAGGTCGGAGGGCGTTGTTGCTCGCCGTCGCCGTGGTCGACTGCGCAGCCTTGTTGTCCCTGGAGCGCGCGGACGTTTAGAAGTCTGCCGCCGTTTGTCAGCAGCGAGGTTGCTGCTCTGCGTCCCGATGAGCAGCAGCAGGCTTGTTGCACGCTGCCAAATGCCATGCACGGCGTCATGCTTGCCTTGCAGAGCGTCGTCTCCTGGAGTGTCTTTAGCGTCCTGACCTGCCTCGCCGTGTCCAAGAACTACGAAGCTGATGAGGCTTTTTGGCAATGGTGAGTTTTCTTTCTTTTTTTCCCTTCTTCTTCTTCTTCTTCTACTTTTTTTTTTTTTTTTTTTCCCATGACTTTGTGTTTTACTTTCCAACGACCAGGCTGATTGATTCCTCTCTCTTTCCAAAAATCCAGGCTGTGGGCATACATCCAGCCAATCGTGGCCCTCTCGACGCTTCTGCCCATGGGAGCCCTGCTCTACCACGAGACGCGCCGTCCCCTCTCCGACGCGGCCGTGCTCTACATCCAGCTGGGCTCCCTCCTCCTGGCCGCACCGCTGGCCGTCTGCATCGCCATCAAGGGACTCGGGCAGAGGAGCCGGTGCATCGGAGGCGGGCTGATGGGCTGCGGCGTCTTCATCTTTGGCTTTGCGCTCCTGGGCTTTTCGCGGGCCGTCGTCGTTTGGAGAGCACGGGCAGCAGGTAATAGTCATGGTGCGCGGAGCCATGCGTATACGAGTAGATCTGCTGCTTTTGGGCAAGGGGGGTATGGGACGATTGGCCCTCGCAGCGATGTTGAACGGCATTATTATTAGCTTTTGAAACAGGGTTAATGGGGTGTTGGAAATCACGTCACCGAGGAACAAATTGTCTTGAATCCATATAAAGAAGTTGAAGTCACGTCCGTCTTTAAGTGTTTTTTTTTTTCATATAAGCAACGTCGAATTCTTCCCTATACCCTTCTCCTCTAAATATTTTTCCGTGCTAGGTGCTATTAGCGCCTCGTACCTTCCTATACCTATTTTACTAATAACCTTTTTTTCCTATTTTCTTACTTTTCTCGCCCGCTACTAGCTATAATAATGTATAACCTAGCAGTAATATTAAATAACTAACTACCCGACCTTATAAATATTTACTTTAATATATAATAATAATTACCTTTCTTTTTATTATTTAATAAAATCTTTACTTTAAATAATAATACTTTTAACCTTAACTTTAAATAAAGAAATTTCTTTTTTTAATTAAAAAATTAAGAAAAATAATAAATAATTAATAAAAATAATTCTTATTTTAAAGATTTTATTAAAACTTACTTTAAATTCAATATAATAGCCTTAGCTATTATAATAAACTTATTTTTTTTATTTTTTTAATATTTTTATATTAATTAATTATATTTTTATAGTTTTTATTATTATAAAGAATTAAATTAATATATAAAAATATATTTATAATATTTTCATAAAAATACTTAAAGATTTTTTTATTACCCTTTCTTTAGATTTATTAATTTATTTTATAATTAATTTTTTTATTAATTAAATTATAATTATTATTTAATATAATATATAAAATTAAAAAACTATAAAAATAATTATTTTTTTAAATATTTTTTCTATTTATTAAACCTTTAAAGCTTTAATTAAAAAGTTTATTTAAAGCTTAGAAATAAATAAATATATTATTAATTATTTTATTAATATTAATTTTAATAATATTATTATAAATAACCTTTATATAAAGCTTTTTATAAAATACAATTTTAATAAAAATTAAATTATAATTAATTATTATTAATTACTTTTTAAATTTTTTATTTTTATTATTTAAATAAATAAAGCTTTAAGTAGCATTAAGTATAAAGTTACTTTTAATATTATAAATAAAGAAATTAAAACCTTTAAATTTAAATAAAGAACTTATATTTCAAAAAGTAAATATTAAATATTCTAACTTTTATTAAATTTAATAATTAAACTTTTTTTAAAGTCTTAATTAATAAAGAAAGATATAAATAGGATTTAATAATAATTAAATATTATTTTTAAAAAATATTTATTTTTTTAATAATAAGATTATAGCTTATATTTAAATATTTATTAGTTTTTTTATTATTTTATAAGTAATTAATATATAAAAAAAGATTTTTATATATTATATTATTATTTATAATATAATTAATATAATTAATATTAATAAGCTAGAAAAATAAATTTTATTTATTATTAGATTTATTTTAAATTAAATCTATAGCTTAAATAAAATTATTAAATTAATTCTTTTTATTTATAAAGAAATTAAATATAATATTAAAATAAAACTTATTTACTATAAGAAAATTCTTAAATTAAAAGAATATTATATAATTATTATAAAAGCTAATATAAGTAATAATTATAAATTTATATAATTAGTTTTTTTTAATAACTTTCTTTTTAAATTCTTATTCTAGCTTTTCGAAAGTAAAATTATTAAAATCCTTTCAAATAAAAATAATATATTTTAATACTTTAAATACTTTAAATAATATATAGATAATAATTACTATTAATTACTTAAATATTAAACTTATAATTAATTTATTTATATAGATAATTATATTATAATCCCTTAATATTTTATTTATAATTCTTTTAATAAATTAAAATATAATAATTATTTTTTTAAACTTATTATTATAAATAGCTTTTAATAAATATTTAAATATAATTATTATATTAAAGTCTATAAGTAATAACTAGTTAAATATATAATAATAAGTATAGCACTAAAGCTAATTACTAAATATAAAGTAAAGAACTTCCTTACTATACTTATTAATAACCTTAACTATAATACCCTATAGATTATAGAATTACTTATAGTTATATAATAAATTTATTATAAATACTTTATAAATTCTCTATAAATAATTATACTTAAGAAAGAATTTAAGTTTTAATTATTATATAAATAGAAATTTACTTTTTTATATTTACTTAATTTATTATATATTTATATATTATAATTCTAAAGCTTTTATCAAATAAGCTATTTAAAGTAAAATAATAAAAATAAAATAAAATATTAATATAATAATAAGATTTTTAAAAAATATTAAAATATAATTTTTAAATTAAATTAAAATAAGATTTTAATAAATTAAAAAAAAACCTTTAAAGTAAATTAAAAAATAATTTTAAGAAAATATTATAATAAAAACTTTAATTATTAAAAAAAAAGTTTTTTTAAGAAATAAAAAATAAATAATTAAAATAATTAATATTATATAATTTAAAAGAAAATAAAAAAAATAAAAAACTTTTATAATAAAATTATAAAAACTTTAATAATTTTAATAATAAAAAATTAAATTATATTAAAAATTAATAATATAGCTTTTTAAATTTAAAATTATATTATTAATATATAAATAATAACTTTAAGATTTTTTAAATAATAATAATAATAATAATAAAATTAAAATTAAAAACATATTAAAATATATATTATTAATTAATTATTAAAAAAATATATTATTAATTAATTATTAAAAATATAAAAAATAATGAAATAATTTATAATATATATTTAAAAGAAATTATAAATAATTTAAAAAAAAATTAAAAAAATGATTTTTAATTTTAAATTATATAAAATATAAATACTATATTAATTAATACTTTAAAGATTTTTTTTAAATATAAAATAATAATAAAAATAATTAAAGCTTTTTTAAAAAATAAATTTTAGTTTTTTTTAAAAAAATATAAATAATTATTATTATATAATTATTTAATAATTAAATAATATATATTAATATAAAAATTAATTTCTAAAGGAATTCTATAATTACTTTAATTTTTTAAAGAAATATTTTTATTTATTTTTTAAAAATAAATATATTTTTTAATTTTATATTAAATTATAAAATAACCTTTAATAATATATACTTTTATATATATTTTTATTATTAAAAATAAAAATAAAAATAATATAAATAATTAAAAATTTTTAAAAATTTATAAAAGCTAATAAAAAGAAAAAAATAAATATTTATTAAAATATTAAATTATTTATTATTAAAAAATAAAAATTAAATAATTTCTAATTAATACTAATATTATATTAAAATTAAAATAAATAATAAAAAAAATATTTTTAAAAACCTTTTAAGGAAAGATAATAAATTTATTAAATATTATTATTATTAAAGTAATTCTTACTTAAAGATTAAATATTTATAAATATTAAAAATATAAAAAACTTTTATAAAGATTAAAAAAAAAGAAAAAGTTAAAGTAAAAGACTTTTTTTTAATTTTTATATTTAAAATATTTTTTAAAATCTATATTAAAATTAAAATCTAAAAGAAAGAAAGTCTTAAAAAGTTATTATTAATTTAAATAATAATATAAAAATTAACCTTATTAATATTAAATTTATAAAAAGAAATAAGTTAAAGAAAACTAATATTTTAATATTTATTTTTATAAATATTAATTAAAATAACTTATAAATTTAAAGAATTTAAGAAATTATATTTAAAATTATTAATTTAAGAAATCTAATTAAAGAATTTATATTGCTATATATTAATATATATTATAATAACTTTAAGATAATTAGCTTTATCTTTTTATTAATAATTATAATAAAAGATTATTAAATTTATTTTAATATAATTAAAAAAAGAAATTTAAAATTAATTAAGATATAATTTAATTATATAAATTATAAAATATATTTAAAAAATATTAAAACTAAATATATATTTATATTATAATTATATTTTAAAAACCTATATATTATTTCTTAATAAAGAAAAAAATAAAAGTATATTAAAAGAAATCTTTAATAAGCTTAATAAATTTAAAAATATATTTAATATAAATAATATTATAATAGTTTTATATTATAAAGCTATAGATTATATAATTAGTATTAAAAAAAAGTAAGAGCTTACTTTATAAATTTATTTATTTATTATTATTTATTAAATTATATACTTTAAGAAAATATATTAATAAAAATTTAAAACTAAATTAAATTAAAAACTTTAAAAATTTAATTATAATTTTTATTTTATTTATATTTAAAAAAATAAAAATCTCTAATTATATATTAATTATAAAAGATTAAATAAAGTAATAATTAAAAGATATTATTTTTTACTTTTTATTTTAAAAATTATAAATAAAATAATAAATATTAAATATATTAGAAAAGTAAATATAAAAAATATTTATTATAGGATTTATATTAAAAAAGGAAATAAATAAAAAACTATTTTTTATATATAATATAATTATTTTAAATATATAATTATATTTTTTAAATTTATTAATATATTTATAATCTTTTAAAATTATATTAATTAAATATTAAATAATTTTATAAATATAATTCATATTATATACTTTAATAATATCTTAATCTTTTTTAAAATTAAAGAATTATATATAAAATATATTTAATAAGTTTTTAAATATTTAAAAATAGCCTAGCTATATATTAAGCTTTTAAAATATAATTTCTATAAAAATTAAATTAAATTCTATAAATTTATTATTTTAATAAAAAGTATTAAAATAAACTTTATAAAAATAAAAATAATCTTTAAATAAAAAGAATTAATTATTTATTATAAAATTTAAATATTTTTAAGATTTTATAATTTTTATTATTAATTTATTATTAATTATTTTAAAATAATTCGATTTTTACATAAATTTATAAAAAGAATTATAAATAAAAAGAAATTAAATAATATAATTTTAAATTAAAAAAATAAATAATATTTTATATATTAATAAAAGCTTTTTAAAAAACTTTTTTATTAATATATTAAATTCTAAGCTTTAATTTAAATAAAAATAAATATATTTAATTATATTATAATAAATATTCTATTTTAATTAAATAAAAAAAAATCTAATAGCTTTCTAATTAAAAAGATTTAAAAAAGCTAAATTAAATTATAAAATATTAAATTAAAAAATAATAATTATTATAGAATTATTTAAATATTAAAAATATTATATTAAAAATATTAAAAAGTTAATAAAAGTTTTAATTGATTATAAAAACTTTTAGAGTTTTATAAATTAATAAAAATTAAATAAAAATTAAATAAAAAATAAATAAAGTAATATATATATTTTACTTTTTATAATCTTATAATTAAATATAAGCTTAAGAAAAATAGTTTAATAAATAGATTTTTAAAAAAGCTAGATTATATTAAAAAAAAGCTTATAATAAATAAATTAATATTTTTAAAATTATATAATAAAATAAAAATATATTAAAATATAAATTAATATAATAAAATATTTTTATAAATATAATAAACTTAAGTTAATTTTTAATTTAAATAAGATAAGATATTTTTAAAAAGTAAAATACTTTTAATTTAAAAAAAATAAAATTATAAAATAATTAAATCTTTAAAAAAAACTTAAATTAAATAAGAAATATTATAAATTATAAATAATAAATCTTAATTTAAAAAGTAAGATAAATTATATTAAAAAAATTAGCTTATATAAATTTATTAAGTAAATTATTCTTATAATTTATTAAGAAAAATATAATTAATAAATTATAAATTATAAAAATATATTAAAATAATAAAAAATAATAATAATAGAAATTAAATTAAAAATATTAAAAGTCTTTTTAAATTTTAAAAAAAAGTAATAATTTTAAAAGAAATATTAATTTATATAGAATTCCTATATATTTATTATAATAATTTATTAATTAATTATTTTAAAATAAAAGAAATATTAGATTTTTTTTAAAAAGAGTTTTAATAAAAATAAAGTAAGGAAATACTTAGAAAACTATTAGGAAATTATAATATAAAAATAAGTAAAATATTATAATTAAAAATATTAAATATTTAAGTTTAAATAAAAAGATTTTATAGAAAAGATTTAAAATTAAAAAAAGAAAAAAAAATTAACTTTAAGATATATAAGATTATTTAAAGTCTTTTAGAAAATTAGCTTTTAAATATATTATTTTATATTTTTTAAAAAATACTTATATATTTATAATATATTTTATATTAATTTATTAAAACTTTAGAATAAAAAAAACTATTTGAGTAAATTACTTTTTATATTTTATTTAAAAGAAAAAGAAAAAATAGAAAATTAAAGTAATTAAAGCTAAGAAAATCCTTTATAGGAAAAAATATTACTTTATAATATAAATAAGCTAATTATTGGAATATAATTAATAAATATTAAAAGAAAATATAAATAATATATAATAATTTATTTAAGAGTTTAAAAAAACTTAAAAGAAAAAATATAATTAAGAAGATTATAAGAAATTAATATAAAGAAAAAGGAATTATAAAAAATATAAAAAAGAAATTATTAAATCTTAAAAGTAAATTACTTAAAATTAAAAATTAAAAATAAAATTTATTCTACTAGACCCCTATAAGTCTTATTTATATTAATATTATCTTAATTAAAATATATTAAAATATTATTTAATTTACTTATTTTATATATTATTTATACTTAAAATAAAAAAAGCTAATAAAAATATGTTATTTAATAAGAATTATAATATATAATAAATAAATAAAGATATAAAAGAATTTTAGCTAGAATAATTAAAAATTGATTTTTAATAAAGAGAAAATAAAATATAATAAATAAGTAATCTTTTAACTTAAAGTTTAAGATTAAATTAATAAAAGAAAAAAGGTTAAAAAAAGAAAGAAAGAAAAAGAAAATATATATAGTATTTATAAGGAAAGTAATAATATTAAAAAAAGATTTTTAAAGTAATAAGCTATTTCTTTATTATAATAATCTAAAGCTTTAATAGTAATTTATTTATTAATTAAACTATATATTTTAAAAAAATAATAATATATTATTTCTACTTTTTAGAATTTAGTATAAAAGTATATAGAAAAAATAATAAATAATTATTAAATACTTTTAGAAAAGAAATAAGTATTCTTTTTATTTAAAATATTAATAATAAAGGAAAAGATAAGAGAAAATACTTAATAAATAAATAAGATATTTTTAATTTAAAAAATAAACTAATTTAATTTATCTTTATTATTAGCTATTATTATAATAATATTAATATAAGTTTTATTATTATTAAAGTAATAATAATAAAAGCTTATAGTATATTAAATATAAAGAATATAAAGAATTTTAATAAAGTAAGACTTATTCCTATAATTAGCTATAAAAAAGTATATTATAGAATTTAAATACTATATATAATATTAAATAATATATATAAAATATGATAATAAAAGTTAAAAAGAATTTATAAAAATTATAAAAAAAGCCTATAAAAGAAAAATAAAAATTACTATAGAATTTATTATAAAAATAAAAATTTCCTTTACTTTAAGAATAAAAATACTTTTTATTATAAAAATACTTTTTATTATAAAAATAAAAATAAGAATAAAAATAAAAATAAGAAAAACTACTATAGGAATAAGAATAAATAAAGCTATAAGAGTAAAAGGAATAATAATTAAAGTAATAAGATTATTAAAAGGGATATATCTTTAAAATTTATAAAGAATAAAAGAATAATATTAAAATATTAAAATATAATAAGATTAGTATTTAAACTTTAAAGACTTATAAAAAGAGTAGGGATATTTTATATTTATAAGAAAATAGTAATTTAATACTTAAGTTTAGAAATTTATAAAATATTAATAATATTTTATTAAAAAAGATTAAAATAATCTATATTATAAATATAATTAATAAATAAAAAAGAATAAAAAAAGATTCTTTAATATATTAAGGAATTAAAAAGAAAATATAAATATAGGAATAATAAATATAAAAAAATAATAAGGTTTTATTTTATTAAAAGAATAATATTTTTTTTAGTATTAAAATCTTAATTAAAAAGAAAAATATATATTTAAAATAAAATATTAATATTATATAGAAGCTATTTATAGTAAGATATAAGTAAGGGGGGGAAAATAATTTAATTAAAGAAAGTAATAAAAAGATTAGAAGTAAAAAAGATAAGAAAAGACTTATTAAGTTCTTTTTTTACTTTACTTTTATATACTAATAATAAAAACTAAAAGTAATTAGCCTTTATATATTTTTTCTTTTTTTTAATAATACTATAAGATTTAGAAATATTTATTAATATATAAAAAAGTATTATTATAAATAATATAGTAATTAGTAAAAATATAAATAATAATAATTTAAAAATAAAATTAAATTTAAAATATATTTTTAAGTAAATATATTATTATAAAGTAATTAATTTTTATTATTATGATTTATATAATAATATTAAGATTTATTAAGTAATAATATAAAAATATATTATAAAAAACAAAAGGATAATTATAATACCTTATAGATTATAAAATTACTTATAGTTATATAGTAGATTTACTATAAATACCCTATAAGTTCTCTATAAATAATTATATTTAAGAAAGAACTTAAGCTTTAATTATTATATAAATAAAGACTTATTTTTTTATATTTACCTAGCTTATTATACTTTTTATATATTATATTAACTTTAATTTTAATAATTTTAACTTTAAAATATTAAAAACTATAAATTTAAATATTAAAGAAAAGCCTAGCCTTATATTAAAAAACCTAAAACTCTTTTTACTTAATATAAACCTTTAACTTAACCTTAATTTTAAAATAAATAAAATCCCCTTAAGCTTATTTAAATCTAATTAAACTATTAGCTATAATATTAATTAAGTTATTAATAATATTATACCTTCTTCTTATAATAAGCTAGCTATTTTAAAAGTAAATTATATTTAATTAAAATAAATTACTTTTAAGCTTTCTAGTAAATATATCCTTATAAGAAAAGTAAGTATTATTATACTTAAATAAAAGACTATAAGTATAAAAGATTTTAATTTTAATATTTAATAATAAAAGGATAATTATAATTTAAGATTTTTTAAATAAATATAATATAATATAAATATATAAATATAATAATTTATTTAAATCTTATAAAGAATATAAAATTAATATTATTTTTATTTAAGAATTATAAATTATATTATTTAAATATAATACCTTAACTAAAAATAAAATAATAAAAATAATTAAAATATTAAATAAAATTAAAACTTACTCTAAATTTAATATTTATTTATTATAAATAATTTAAATTAATTATTATAATTAACTTAGAATTATAATATATATTTATAAATAATATATATATTATATTATTTCCCTTATTATTTTAAATTCTAGAAATATTATTAATATTAATATTAATAAATATTCTATTATTAATATATATTATAATACTTTAGAATTTAAACTTCCTAACTTCTTTAATATTTAATAATTACTAATTAATATAATTATAGCTAGTAATTTTAATATATATTATTTACTTTAAGAACTTAATTACTATAACTTAAGCTATAAAGCTAGATAATTTATATAATAAATTAAAGATTATAACTTTAATATACCTAACTTATTAAAAATCCTTATTTTTTAATTAAGATTTATTATTAATTTTATTTTTAATAATACCTCCTTTACTATAATATATATTATTAAAGATTTATATTTTAAATTTAACTATAAAATACTAATTATAATAATTCCTTTTAAGAAAGTATTATATACTTTTATTAACTTATATTACTTTCTTTTTAATAAAACCTTTAATTATAATATTAAAATTAAAAAAAAGATAAAAATACTTAACCCTTTAATAGTAAGTATTATAAAAAGAATAAACTTACTATTACTTTAAGTAATATATTTAATAAATTACTTAAAGCTATTAGGAAAAAAAACTATATAAATAGCTATTTTTCTATATAATAAATAAAGAATTATAATAATATATAATTTAAATAATATATATTAAAGTAAATATTTAAATATATGAACTTAATTATATTAAATGCTTAATTTAAATTCTATAAAGTAATTAAAAAAGCTAAATTAAATTATTAAATTAAATAAATTAAATAAGTTATTAATAATAAATCCCTTTTCTATATTTATAGCTAAAAGAAATTTCTATTTTAATTTATATTTTTATTTTTAAAAGATTTTAATAAATAAATATACTTTACTTTATAAAATAAAGCTAAATATTTAAAAAAAAAAGCTTTTTTAAAAAGAAATAATATTATAATTAATTTATTATCTTTATAGCTCCTAACTATCCTAAAGTATACTATCCCTTAAGATAAGAAGATTATTATAAAAGAATTTACTCTTACTTCCTTAGTATAAGTAATACTTATTTAAAAAGCAATAGGATTATTATTACTATACTTATTTAATCTTAAGAATATATTTAAAAATATATCCTTTACTTTTACTAATTTTATATTAATATTAATTATTATTTTTACTTATTTCAAGACGTAAAAGTAATAATATTACTTAAGATTAATAAGAATTAATTAAATATATAAAAGCTAGAAACTTATTTCTTTCTTTTTTTATTTTAATAAAAAGCTTAAGAAGCTTATTATAAGAAAAATAATATAAATAGCTATTAAATATAAAGTTCTCTTTAAGATTATTATTAATATAATATTAAAATAATTAGCTATAAATATTATAAATATTTTTATATATATTATTAAAATATATTTTAATAAGAAATAAATTATAATAATTATTATTATATATATAAAAAATATTTTTAACATAATTATAAAGAATTATATAATTTATAGACTTTAAAAATAAAAATAATTAATAAACTTAATGTTTTAAGTTATTTCTATTATATTTAACTAAAAAGCTAAAATTAAATATAAAAGTATAATTATAAATATAAAAGACTTATTCTATAGCTTTTTATAAAGCTTACTTACTTTCTTAATTTTATATTTTTTATATTAAATTAATTTATTAATTTATAATAAAAAGCTAGATATATAAATATATAAATAATAGTATTATAATAAGATTTAAAAACATAATTAAAAAATTCTCTAAGGATATAAAATAGAAGTTTTATAAAATAATCTACTAAAGTATAAAAAATAATATTATATTTTTAAGATTAAAAATTAAAATTATATATTTTATATAAAAATATAATTAAAGTATTTTTATTATTATATATAATAATAAAATAATTAAATTAATTAAAAATATAATAAAATAGCTTAAAGTCTAACTAGACTAGACTTCTTTTATTTAAATATTATATAAATTTAAAAATTACTATTATTTATATTTTAATTGATTATATTAAAAGCTTTAATAAAATTATAAAAAAAACTACCTTTAAAAGTAGCTCGTAAAGTAATTTATATTATTATAATCTTTAAAGTATTTATAGCTTAATAATTTAATATAATAAATTAAATAAACTTAATATAAAGAAAACTTGAAGGATTTATTTTAAAATCTAATTAAGTTAAATTTTATTCTTCTTTAAGCTATAAATAGCTATTAACTATAGCTTCTATAATTATATTTTAATTTAAAAGATAATATTAATCTTTATTTTTTTCTAAAAGTTAAATACCCCCTTAATTTACTTTTTTTTAAATTAGAAGAAATTAAAATATACTTTTTACTTTTATATACTTTACGAAAGCTATTTTTTTATTTAAAGTATTTAAAAATATAAGCTATAATAAAACTATAATAATTAAATCTATTTAATTTCTTTTATTAATATATATAATATTATTATAAAACCCTTCCCTTATAGCTTTTTATAAAAATAAAAATTTTAAATAAAAATTTTTATTACTTTTAAATAAAGAAAAAATAATTAAAGACTTTAATATTTAATTAGTTTAAATACTTATTAATTATATAATTATTTATATAAATAGCTTTAAAATTAAGCTTAATTAAAGTAAGGTTTATTAAAAAGTAATAAGTATTAATTATAGCTATATTATAGTAAAAAATAGCTTATTTAAATACTAAAGCTATAAATTATTACTAAAAGTAAAAATATTTAATATTAAAGTAAAAAAAGTAATATATAAATTAATAATTACTATATAATATTTCCTAAAGGATTTTATTATTATTTACTTTAATAATATTATAATAATATCCTAGCTAGCTATAAGTAATATCTTAGATTTATTATAAAATATATTTATTTATTTTTATTAGCTAATAAAAAAATATATACTTAAAGTTAAAATATAATAATACTTTAATTATATAAATATTAAAAGGAATAAGCTTATAGATTACTTAATAAATTATAGTATTTATTAGCTTATTATTAATATCTCCCTTCTTTTAATAAAAACTTATATAAAAAATATTATAAAATAAAGCTTTAAAGAAAAGCTAAATAATTAATAATATAAAAAAAAGCTATAAGCTTATAATAAATTAAAAATTATTATAATAAATAAGTTAATAGAAAAACTTAATTTCTTTTACTTTAAGCTTTATTAATTTTTTATAGTAAAGTCTTAATATAGTAATTTAAAATATACTATATATAGTTTATTTATAAAAGTATATTTTTAATTTATTTTTATAAAAGAAATAAGATTTTAATATATATTTTCTTTTATTATAAAATTAAAAAATTTTACTTTTAGAAAAAGTAATAATTTATAATTAATAAAGCTTTTAATATTAATTAAATAAGCTTTATTTAATAAACTTATTATATTAATTTTTTCCGAAAAGTCTACTTAAAGATTATTTTAAATATTTATTAAATATATATTATTAATCTTTTTATAATTTAAAAAATTATAAAATATTAATATTTAAATAATTAAAAAACCTTTTAGCTTCTAATTATTTTTTTTATTTATTTCTATTTAAAAGATTATCTACCCTATACCTATATATATAGAAACTTACCTTAAAGTAATAGCGCTAGAGCTCGCTACCCTAGAGCCCTTACTTAACCTACTTACCCTAGAGTTAGATTACATATTTTAGAATTAGGCTAGCCTTTAGATAGACGCCTTTTGCCTAAACGGGACGCACTAGCGTTAAATATTATAATAATAATAACAATAACGAATTCTTCCCTAAGGTCCGTCATTGACCAATATCCATCCTATCCCCGAACCAAACCAATCAATCAAACCTGCAAGCATTCCGCATGCTCCAAAAAATGAAAAAAAGTCTTTTTTTACCCATCTTTGATTCAAACCCCATGTCGAATATAGATAGAATTGTCTGCTCCCGTTTCTTTTCTTCCCAATGGCTATCCACGGGAGGAGGAGGTCAGTGGAACCCCTTCCCCTTCCCCTTCCAGCCTCTCCCCCCGGACGGTTCACGCCGGAAACCATGTGGGGGAAGGAGGGCAAATGCAAGAAATGCGGGGTTGCCTATTCCAGGTAGCTTTTTCCCAACCTAAAGAACGACGTCACTATTAGACTTTGATCGTACGAAATCGAAAGGACAAGAGAGAAAGGAAGGGGAAGAGGGGGGGTGAAAAAATGCCATTTGCGTACAAGTTTCCGGATATAGTGTGCAGCAGCAAGCGTTTCACATTACTTGATGGTTAAAAAATGTGACCTGTTGGAACTTCGAATTTAAGTACCGTCGTTCATCCCACCTTCTCTCCCTCCCAACTCTCATACCTTTTTACCCAACCAAGCTGCTCACGAGAAATCACCAAAAATCCCACACTCGACAACTTGTTCCTTATTAGAACTTACTACAACTATCATCACCAACTAATACCTTCCACCATAATGTTCAAGTCGAGAGCTCCCCTTGCAATCGGCGCCCTTGCCGCTGGCGGCATTGGATACTACCTCTACAACGCCGGCGGCGATCCCAAGGCCGCGCAGTACAAGGCCGAGAGTACGTTCCAGGAATTCCCCTCTCCCCCCCAATTGAGGGAGACAAAAGGAACCTCGAAAAAAAAGGACTTGGGGAGATTTGGCTAACAATAAACCTCCAGGCGACGCACACAGAGCCGCCGCCGACATCAAGAAGCACCTCCCCGGTGACTCCCCCAACGCCGAGAAGAACCTCCAGGGCTACGATCGAGAGGCTGGCGCCAAACTTGACAATGCTGTACGTCTTTTTTTTTTCTTCCTTTTCCCCCTCTCCTAAATCTCTAATACCCTGCCCGACTCTTTTTTACCTCCCAAAATGATCATCGGCCTGGGGGGCCTTTTTGCGAAAATAGATAGATCGAAGGGAAACCGGACGGCAAGTGGACCAGCTTGAGGAGCTGCAGCTCCGGCTGAGCAGCGCATCACCAAAAGTCCTCAGCCACCCACCCCCCCCCCCCC